>CM072160.1:2930706-3006798 GCA_036850595.1 Rhyacichthys aspro
CATCACCAACTAAATGTATTGAAGGGCCACATAAAACATTGCAAAGGACCGCATTTGCCCCCCGGGCCTTGAGTTTGACATGCATCTTAGTCTGCCATCTTGGAGACATAAAGATTTAAATAAAGATCCTTGGATGGCAGCATGTCTAAGAACCATTAAATATGAGAGAGAATCTGTATTTTGGGGCTAAAAGTTACACACACGGTGGCATTAAAAAAGCAGGCTGAGTCTTGACCAGAGTAGTTCAAATATTTTGGCGCAGTCTGGTGGCACCGCTTCAGAATCATCAAAAGCCAAAGTCAAAAGTGTGCTTCATTTCCTTGTTGTCTTGTGTGAGGACTGTCAGATCAGGCCTGACACCGTGTTGATTCCTGTCGTTCGTATCAGTTCGGCAGCGCTACCTGACGGCTCCTCAAGCTCGGCTGATAACTGACAACACGCCGGCCCCGATTCAATCGCAGACGGCAATCTGGGCCCAGGAGCCTCGTCTGGCGGCGACAGGCAGCACACGGCGGCGGGAGATAACGAGGGCGCCCCGCTGAGCCCGCGTGGTACGTTTCTCACACACAGTCACCGCCACTTTAATCAGACAGTGAGCTAGTGCTGCCGAGACAAAAGGCCGGAGGAGACGGGACGGTGACAGCTGAGCACGACTCGCACAAATATAGACTAAATAAAAGTCAACAACGAGAGTCACGCGGCGGGTTTGAACAGATAAAAACACACCTTTTTGCAGTTTGTCTCAGGTCGTCTGGCGTCACTGTTCAAGTCAGAAAAATATAATGAACATGAAGGTGAAATTTGAACGTTTAATTTGGGTTCAGTCTTGTCTTATGTCTGGACTTGACAATATTGAGGAGTTGTGTGAGTAATTTGCATTAGTTTGACAGTTTAATCACTAACAGTTTATTGTAACAGGAATCATCTGAAAAAATGAGACCTTAAGACGTGATCTAGTCTTTATAATGAAGGATTTTAATAGATGAGAATGATCAGTCCACAGCAGGATTTTGTCCAATCACAGCTCACTTCAGGTAAAAAGGAGCGCTCCCATTGGTCGACACTGATGTCAACAACGAAGGAACAAGGAAATAAACCAAGGAAATGGGTTATTCTGTTGGAAATACGTCTTATTTTACAGAGAAACAGCTCAAAAAAGATAAAAATAGAGAAACAGCAGTAAATGAAACATGAATAAATGTTGATAATTATTCAGTGTTTAATGAGACAGAGATAATTACAGGATCACTACAGTCTACAACATTAAACTCCAAAGATAAAAGTTTCAGGTCAGATCTCAAGTTTGATTTAATGTGACGTATTTAGTGGTGAAAAATTGGTCCAGTTTTATCTTTTTTTAAATAAATGAAGCAGGAATGGTTACTACGCTGCTGTTGGAGGAGAGTGGAGTCTGAGACAGGGACAAAAAACTAAAATCAGGTCCTGGAGCTTTAAAATTTGACAAAGACATAGCTGTAACTTCGATGTAAACGCAAAATGACACATGGCACACATGGCTCTGTACCAGCAGGACTTCTGACAACACCTCCAGCTTTCCCACTATAAACCAGCCTGCTTGGCGTGTGACCAAGTTTGTGATTGGTTTCATGAATGCTGAGGTTGGCGCGACTGTTTATTGAATGCAATACATGTAACATTTAACACAGCTGAATTATTCCCACAGCGCTGCCAGCATTATTTAGCATTTACAAGCTGCCGTACGCGTGTGTTTCTGCTGGAGTGAAGGCTGGAGAGGTGATCTGACTTTATTGGGAGCCTTTCAAAGTGTTTGTCGCAGTTGTAATTTATGCCAAGAGCTTTTTTTTTTATCATTTACCGGGCATTGAAATAGATTGATGTAGTGAGGTTGTAATAAAGTGCGTCCCAGTTGGCTGAGACAAACGAGCGCGAGACGTTTTACATTCACTCGACATAACACTGCGGTGCTCCAGCCGCAATGACAACCTCCTTAAATCATGCCAACAAACTTTTGGATTTAACTCAAGAAAAGCAAACACAATTACCAAATCAATTATGTTCCGCTGATTAGTCTTGATTTATAATTACCGAGCTCGGGGCCCGCTCTGCGTTTTAACATTAATTCAATAAGCTTGTTTGTGCACGGCGCTGGCTCGCGGCGGGTGATTGGCGGCTGGCAGACGGTGCAGGTGCACGTCCTTGGCCCCGGTTCCACTCAGGGCCGTTAAGAAGCACTCTGTAACTTTCTACCTTTTAATAATACTTTTGAAGTCATTTTATTGGTTCTGGGACTTGAAACAGGAGAATGTGCAAAAACAAGGCCTCAACCAACTTGTGGGAAATGTACGGAATTTGTTTTAGGAGATTGATTTAGTTTGACGTACAGGAAAAAACTATAGGACCTGTCTGAGTGTATGCTAATATGTTTATCAAAAAAAAAAAAAAAAAGGCAATGCAATGTATTGTTTTATTTTATGGATTTGAACAGGTCTTAGATGGATTTGAATAGGTTGTAGATGGATTTGAACAGGTTTTAGATGGATTTGAACACATTTTAAATGGATTTGAACACATTTATTTGGATTCCAGTAAAAACATAGTGCCAAAAATATTGTTTATCTATTAAAAACAAAAAAAAAAAGGCAATGCACTGTATTGTTTTATTTTATTTATTTTTAATGTTATTAATTCTTTTAGATTTTTTATAAATAAACTTTACAATTTTTTATGTATTTTTTATTATTTTTATTATTATTCTTATTACTGTTACCATTCAGTTATATTGAAAAAAAATCCAGTCATAAAAAAAAACTATAGGACCTGTCTGTATGTATATGTTTATCTATAGGTGGATGTATGATTGTATGATTTTTTTGTGTGTCTCAGAGCTGAGGATGGAATCAAGCCAAAAATACCATTAGCATTAGCATATGCTATCACCTACAGGCATTTCTTCTGTTCTTTGTTCAGGTTTCACTGGTTTGGCAAAAGTTTGGTCAAGTTCTTTGCCTTTTTTTGAAGGAAAAAAAGATGTACAGCTTCCCCAACCCATCTTCCACAGTGTTTTCAGCCTAAATGTGCAGTGTCTTTATGCAATTTTAAAACAGATTTTTGTAGAAAATGTGTTTCCAGACCTTGAATTTGAATACATGTATTCAACACTTTAATTTTGTATCTGTGTATTTCTTGATTTTTAAATGAACACAATCAAACGGCGGTGAAGTGGAGAGCTCTCAGATCAGACGCTGAGGGCACACAGGAGATGATAAGCCGATTGATTTGAAGATAAAACCTGACCGACAGATGACCTACAGAGATGGGAACTCGAACGGGGGACACTTCCGCTCTTTTACAAACAATGACAACTACGCACTCTGAGGAATGACAACACAACAGACACTTTAAATCAGTGGTGACGGGCCACTATAGTTAATAAGAATCCTCTCAGAGGCCGAAGATGGAGACACTTGACAAGCTTTTATTACATTTTGAACGGAAGGTTTTATTTTCATTTAAGTCAGAGTTAAAGTTAGAGTTAATTTCCTCCTTTTATGGAAACTAGTTTAGTTGGTTTTGAACAGATTTTATATGCATTTGGTGTTATTTGGATTTAAATATGTTTTAGATGGATTTGAAAAAAAAAAATTGAATTTGAGCTCGTTTTACATGGATCTAAACAGGTTTTAGGTGGATTTGAACAGGTTTTATTTGGATTTGAAGAGGTTTTAGATGGATTTGAACACATTTTATATGGATTTGAACAGGTTTAATTTGGATATGAAGAGGTTTTAGATAGATTTGAACAGGTTGTAGATGGATTTGAACTGGTTTTATTTTGATTTGAACAGGTTTAGATGGATTTGAACACATTTTAAATGGATCTGAACAGGTTTTATTTGGATTTGAAAAGGTTTTAGATGGATTTGAAAATGTTTCTGTTGAGTTTGAGCTGGTTTTACATGGATCTAAACAGGTTTTAGATGGATTTGAACAGGTTTTATTTGGATTTGAAGAGGTTTTAGACGGATTTGAACACATTTTATATGGATTTGAACAGGTTTAATTTGGATATGAAGAGGTTTTAGATAGATTTGAACAGGTTGTAGATGGATTTGAACTGGTTTTATTTTGATTTGAACAGGTTTAGATGGATTTGAACACATTTTAAATGGATCTGAACAGGTTTTATTTGGATTTGAAAAGGTTTTAGATGGATTTGAAAATGTTTCTGTTGAGTTTGAGCTGGTTTTATATGGATCTAAACAGGTTTTGTTTTGATTTAAACTGGTTTTAGATGGATTTGAACACATTTTAAATGGATTTGAAGAGGTTTTATTTGGATTTGAAGAGGTTTTAGATGGATTTGAACAGGTTTAAGATGGATTTGAACAGGTTTAAGATGGATTTGAATAGGTTTTAGATGGATTTGAACAGATTCATTTGGATTCCAGTAAAAACGTAGTGCCAAAAATATCACCTAGTCAATGCATTGAAGGGATTTTATCTAAGTGTGTGTAGAGCTTGGGAAGAATGTATGTGTTTTTATGTGTTTTCTAATCCAAATACACATGACATTTTAAACACGAGGGTAAAAAATTTGCATGAAAAGTTTGCGAGTGACGTGACCTCCTTTCGACTTTGTGCATCAACACTTTACAAACTCAGACTTTTCATATTTTGTCGCGAATATGAAGCAAGAAACTGAAATATTCAAACTTGGTTTTCCCAGCCGCTGTCTTTTCCCTTCGCAGGTGTCACCTTGTCTTCTGAGGCTTCATAAAGTCCCTTTGCTGAGGCTGCAGTGTGAATTATTTATTCAGGCTGTAACTAATCTATTGTTCCTCTTCCTCCACATCGTGATGTACCGCTGTCCTTATCCTGTGACATGCCTCTGAAGAGAAGCACTGTTTGTTTCCATCGATTTTATTTCACATTGTCAATGAGCTGCTCTATAAAAAGAACCGTCAGAGATGCTCCAGTCCTTATATTGATTAAAGGTGCCCCTGTAGTGCAGTATGTACAGTGTCGTATGCAGTAAATCATGCTCATTTTCACAAAAGCCATTCTCTTCTTGCTACTGTATATTTTTTTTAGATGCCCCTCCCTCTCAGACCAGATAATACACTCTGTTTTGATTGATTTCTGGTTAATCTAAGCTTTATTGAAACCTGGTTCTCTTATTGAATGTCAAGTCCTCAACAAAAGCCGTGTTTTCTATCTCACTATGTATTGCTAAACGAGGCTGAGCAATGTTGGATTAAAGTAAACAGGATAATCCAATAATGCCCAGCAATTCTTTCGATAAATGTACAGAATATAGCACTATTTAAAAGCTACATTTCCATTTATTCAGTGGGATGTGAACATGGACCGGACCTGGATCTGCTTATCATCTTAGTTAATCGTAAACGGACCACATCTATGCTCTTTAGATCTCTAGATTATATCAACATATGACAAAGATAAGTACAGACAGCAGTGTAAATGATGTGGACAAGCAAATATATTGACTTTAATATGTGCTTGGTCTATGTCAAAACACTTTTTCCACGACATATTTACAAAAAGACCATCTTACACAGACTTACAGCTGCAAAAGCTTGTGATTTTGTTGTTATTATTCTTACTGTTGTTGTTTCCTTTTCTTTTAGGCTTTAGACTTTTAAGTAGGGCCGGTAAAATAACATTTAACTCGATGTTACGCCCCCTACACACTGCGGGACCGCATTTTCCTGAAGCTAATGCGGCTAACAACTGAGCTAACGATGGAAAAACAAAAAAAACACGCTGCTAAATGGACAATTGTTTTTTAAGAGATTACTGTATTGTTCCTGGAAAAGAGTAAAGTCATATAAGGTTCTAAATTACACAAGTTCACACAAATTGACATTAAATAGTTCTAAGGCACAAAGTGAATGCATTAATGCACTTTAAGTTACTGTATTGGATAAAGGTTTCTCATTTCATTTTGAAGTTATTTGTCAAATCCTTTTTGCATTCATAGACTGGACTGTCATGTCTCAGTTTTGAGTCTGAACAATGCAAAATTAATACTTTTCTGTAAAACATATTACAATTTGCGAGCTATACAAAAGTTAAAGTATAATTAAGGTTAAATACTTGAAAATAAAGTTAATTACCTTCTGTTAAATTGAAGATTTGGTGTGTTTATTAAAAGCTGTGCGATTAATTATGATTAATTACAGCCAGATTTGTGATTAATTTGATTCACATCCTTCCGTTTTAGATGTTGTTTTGTCTTCTCTGACTCCCTGACATATGCATATTACTTATATACATATTAGAATTCAAGCTTTAATGAATAATCACAAACATTTTTAAAAAACTGGGTTAAAAATGCAGATGTAGGCATCCATCAGTCCTCTCTACAAATTCAAAATTGCTGCAGTGAAGAATACGACTAATTTCCTCTAACTCCTGAGAGATTTACACATCATTTAACTAAAATAAGATTGGGTATCACCCGGAGCCCGAGCCGTGGGCATTAATAGTGAAATAAGGGTTAACATCTGCGGCCGTCTGCTGCCTGCCGGGCACAGTGGAGCGTGTCTATTTTAGAATAAGGCACACTTAGAGCTTCGCACACACACACCGCAGTAATGGAGGCATTACTGTGAGTGATGGGCCACGGCGGGCTGCTCCCTCCATCACCTGCCCATCTCCAGACATCTCCATTTGCACAGCACACCTCAGCAGCTCCACACTCTGCAGAGAAACACCAACCCAACTCACACAAACACACAGCTGACACAGGAACAGACGCTAAAACAAACGGATAAGTACAATACACTGTGGCTATGTTTCTGAACTGTGGATATGAAAGATACAACATTTTAGCTGGATTACTGTTGGAGAAACAACACAAACACGAAAAATACCGCAAATGGCAGCTCCATTTATTATTAAACCATAACATACACTGCACTTTCTTCTTCCTACAGTAACCAGATGCTAACTTAACAACAATAGCACCTATGCACGATTACTGAGACATGACTTTACACATTTAGATGAAATGCCCTTCTCTTTTTCTCTCTCTGAACAATGGCAGGTCCATGTTTAAACAGTAAACCACACATTTGTACAACTGATGGACTTCTATGGAGCTGTTCATTTTGCATATCTCAGAACTGTTGGTGTAATTTTGATTCTTATTATTGTACTCACTGAGGAGACTTAATTAAGGTGGATTCAGCTAACTTTATAACACAGGGCCCTTTGTAAATGATTCCCTTCTTTTCAAAATAAAAGCATGGGGCCTTAGTGACACATGTATTAATCAGTCTGTTGGAAGTTAAAGTAAAAGTCACATATTACAGTCAGAGGCAATGTGGGTCTAAAATTTAGTGCTTGAATAAACGGCCTGTCTATTAAAAATAAATTCATCTGGTCTTTTTTACTCAAAGTGAATGGACAAAGTGTGTGTCAACAGTAAAAGCACCTCAGCTTTTCTCGGGACACTCCTGGCGTCTTCTTTTCTGCTCGTTGGGCTGTCATATCTTAAAACTATCCATTTCTGAGACATACTAATCCAATATCATCTTATTTCTTTGGCCGGGCTCCGTGCCCGAGCTGCACTGAGGGCTTCATTAGTCACATGACTGACAGCCCACAGCCCGCTGCAGCTCCTGATGGACGCTGCTTGGACGGGACTTTTCTTTTCTGGATGAAATACTCAACACTTCAGATTTCAAGGGCGGTGTTTTTTTAGGAACCAAATAAGACACATTTTGCATATTTACTGTGTTTCTGTTCATGCATATCTCACACCACTTTCTTTAAGAGCATGTGAACAGCTATGGTAGCCCTGCAGGGACATGCTGTTTACATGCTGTTTTCTGATGACGATGATAAATATCCATTGCTGATTGGTGCTTAAACCAAAAAATAACTTGGCTTTGGGTTTATTTTGACGTTATGTGGCCTATAAAGTAAATGTGATATTATAAAACATCCTTTCACTGTTTACTAAGGAGCTCTGAATGTATATTCTTTAGGATATACACAGACAAGGTGTTTTTTTTTATGTGAAACTCTACTCAAAACAGTTTCAGATGTGACAATATGTATGTTTTATCTTTTCATTTCTCTAAAAACATATTCCAGGTGTGGTCTTTAGGTTTAGATTTAGTGAGATTTAGATTCAGTTCTCATGAAATCTTGATGAAAATAGTGGTATGTCGTTCAACTACAAATAATCTCTCGGTTTGCAGTGAATTCCCACAAAATAATTCACTAAAATATGGCATATACTGTAATTCTTAAGAAGAATTTAAAAGAAACTATCAATGCCACATTCATAAATCTAAAGCTAAAGTAAAGGTGTTTAAAGCGAGCGGCGTATGTGGACTTATATATTGTTGTCCTGATTCTCGGCGTGAGCTTAAATCCACAGAGACCTCTTCAGAGAGATACAAACGTGTTGGTTTTCTGACAGGTCAAAAGTTTTCTCTGTTAACAACTCCACAACAGAAAAGGCTCAGACAAACGTATTATCTGGGGTTAGATTTTCAGTGTGGGACGGGTAAAGGCTGCACTAGGACGGTGCAGTAAACAATGCAGCTTTATTCATTTAAATCAGTGGTGTCAAAGTCAATGTGGTCAGGGGCCTTGAAAGAGAATAAAGGGCCGGATTTTTACAGAATTTCACATCAGTTCCAATTAAAATTTGTTCCAATCCAACAAAAAACAGTTCAAATCCAACATTTTTTTTTCAAATCCAAAATAAAATAAAATAAAATAAAATAAAATAAAATACTAACCTATTTACATGATGATTAATTAGACATGTTATAATAATTGGGGAAATTGATCCAAAATCAAACAAAGACAAATGGGACTTTCCATTTGAATCTATCTCCAATACAATTTATCCTTTTGGAACAATCATAATCATTCATCTAAATGAAGAAGATTAAAGAGCTACAGGTTTAAGTTCAGTACTTAACCATGGTTTGAAGCTTAACTTAATCAGATTTTACTTTTTAACAAAGCTTTTTGGAAGGACAGGGAGAGGGCTGCCACCAAGTCATACCTGATTTATTCTTTTTGATAAAATAAAAGTAGAAAAGGGTCTCTATGTAACCTATAAACTCATATGAAAACAAAAACCTTGGGTTTACAGTATTTGCCCTCGTCACTGGTCATCTCCTGTTTCCTAGCCACATCTTAGTCTTCTAATTTCCTGCTGCACAATTGTATTTTCTTCCACCTTTCTTGCACAGAGCAGCATTTTGAGCTCACTTCAATAATTTCACATTTTGAAATTGCAGGCAGAAGTAAACAGTAATAGTGCAGCATTAGCACTTCCAGACGAAAACGCAATCTCCTCTGCTTCATGGAAGTGTATGGGACCACTCTCCATTCATTATGCATCACAGGGCACTTACATTAAAGGTTAAGTCACAATGGCAGATGACCATGAGTATACTTCAGGTGAATGTGCTGATGTGTCACACCTGCACTAGGCATGAGGCATCTCTTATTAATGCTCATATGATGCAATATAGAAGAGATGCTACTAAAACTTGAACCGATTTCACTGTAAAATACAAATACATGTATCCTCTAGAGTCAAATAGTGCTCTCCACCGTTGTTTCAGAGTAAAAAGACAGCACATGGTCTAGATTCTCTCTTCTGGTTGGATAATAGAGAAGAGGATACCAGAATATGGATTGTCACTAAATGGACCTTTAAAAATTCAGTGGTTTAACCTGTACTTTTCAAACATTCTTACTTAAATACAAAAGTGTGTAAATGTTGGCTAAGACAAGGGTGTCAAACTCAAAGTGGTGAGGGGTCGCAATAGTTAATATGAATAATTTCAAGAACTGAAGGTGGTGACATTTGGGAAGCTGTTTTTAAATGTGAGATTTCATCTTCATTTGAGTCTTGCATAAGTTATCTTTAAACATTAATTTCCTCCTTTTATGGCAACTGTTTGTAGTTGGATTTGAACAGGTTTAAGTTAGATTTGAACAAATTTAAGTCAGATTTGAACAGGTTTTAGATGAATTTGAACAGGTTTTAGTTGGATTTGAACAAATTTAAATCAGATTTGAGCAGGTTTTAGATGAATTTGAACAGGTTTTAGTTGTTTTGAACAAATTTAAATCAGATTTGAGCAGGTTTTAGATGAATTTGAACAGGTTTTAATCAGAATCAAAAGCTTTTAGTTGAATCTGAACAGGTTTTGGATGGATTTTATCAGGTTTTATTTATCTTTGTAGCAAAAATTAAATCCATTAAAAACCTAGTGTCAAAAATATAACTTTCCATTTGTATTGAAAGGCCACATAAACCACTGCAAAGGGCCACATTTGGCCCCGGGGCCTTGAGTTTGACATGTGTGGACTAAGAGATGGTTTTGTGTTATGAAGTAGCAGCACAGAGATAACATGATTAATGGGAGGTTAGTGAGGTAAGTTCAGGGTTAACTGGGTTTTTGGTGAAGCTGGTTCACTTTCTGTCGAGGTAGGTCTCTGTGGAAACTTACGCTAAAAAGACTAACGAGCTCTGAAGCAGTTTAGTTAGAAACACAGCCCAATAACCAATCAGCAACGAGAAACGAGATAAACGAGAAAGACGCTGCGCTTACAGTGAAAAAACAAGTGTCTACACAAGATTTTAATGCAGCATTTAAAACATAGGCTCTTTGTGAGTTTCTCTGGTACTGTTGTTTTGCTCAAGTTTAATGTATTTTCATGTTTTTCGTCGTGTTAACTCTCTCACATCTCTGTGATTGGTTGTTTAGTCACACTCTCAGCTCCACAGAGAAACCCAGGGTTAAGTCTAGAGTTGAAAACCCGCTTCGTGATCCACTGATCCAGACTGAGATTGTTAGATTTTGTCTAAACTGTAGGAAAGACATATCCTGGTTAGGTTCAACGAGCTTCGTTGAACTGGGCCCAGATTTCTCGTCAAGGTGAAAAGCTGTCTGGTTTTTAAAGCGTCTGTGTGGCAACATTTTGGTTTTCCAGTGATGCCGAAAGAGTGACAGACAAGACACAAAGAATAGGTAAACATTGAGGCTAAGACCAGCTCTAGGCTAAGACACAGAACAACCAGAGCTTTAACCAGACACACCTGAAATACTGGAGAAATCTCATGAAATCTGGAGGGATTTATGTCTGGTCACACTAAACCTTGAACTACAAGGTCCCCAAGAAAAGAACTGCAAACAATTCTGAATGTTTTTCTCCAATGTGCTATTAAACCTCATAATATACACTCAAGAATTTATAATTTAACATTTTGAATTTGTTTTTACTCTGGGAATGGGACTCTTAAACTTCACATTTTATAATGACGACTTCAAATGTTTACAAAAAGCACATTGAACCCAATCTGATTTATTTCATTTCATCTGCCTCTGTGTAAAGGTTTGTATGTAATTTAATCACATGGGGGAGCTTTATGTCAAAAAAGTAAACATTTAAAGGATTTTTTTCAGTAAATAAAGCTTTTATATTACTGTCTGTCCCGCTGAATTACCCTAATGTGCACCTTGACCCCAGAACTATCTGTTTAACGGCCTCACAGCATTTGACTGCAGTGATTTCCAAAGGCGAGTGTTCATTTTTTGACAGTATCTGCTGCCTACCAACTTTTCATTAAAATTCTGCACCTGTGCGCGGGAATGTGTGGGAGATTTGCTGTATCTAGCCTCGGAGGATAATCGTCAAATCCCATTAAGCCTTTTGTGTTTACTGAGACAAAACAGCAGCCTTACTTAACGCTGCTCCGTTTGGACTCCTGCGCTTCCCGTTCGTCTGAAGAGATACCGAACTGTTGATTAACACAGAGCTGCGAGCGCCTGTCCCCGACACAATGGAAAAAACAACACTATCTCGGAGAAACATCTTCTGGCATATAATGAAGTTTGCATTAGAAAAGTACGGAGGATAGGGAAATTCATAAAATGTGCAGCTTGAGAGAAACAGAGACTGGTTTGTGTGAAAACAAAAGCACGTCTGCAGCGAAAACTGATAAACTGTCACATTTATCCAATAATAGCAATAATTTATAGAGTTATACAGATATTAAAATTAATCATTGTGAAGATTCTTAGTCATATTTGTGACTCTTGCATAAAAAACTAAACAAAAAGGTGCTCAACAACAACAAATCTCTGCAGATGTTAGCCTCTAGATAAGATGGGACATTCCCCAGGAGCTAAGGAGGAGGTGAAGGTGCCTTTCCTGGCATTAGGCATCAAGTTTGCTGTTATGGCTGCTCCATTATGGAAAAAAAAAAACATAATCATAATTATTTTGGTCATTATTTTACACGATTACTCATTGATTTTGGAAATATGTTGGATTTGTTGAAAAAAAAAACCCAAAACATTCTCTTTAAAATAAATGAAATATTCAAACGTATAAATAAAAAGCTTAAAATATAGATAGAAAAATCAGATCAACAATGTGCACTTCCACAATCTCCTGGAAAACAAGTAGCAAGTAACAAAAAAACAAGAAATAATAGGGTTTTTTTCACATTCTTACATTGGTTTTGTAATCAATAGAAGCCGGAATTGAAATTGAAATTACGAATTCGACTAATTGCACAGCCCTAGAGACATTGGTGGCAGATGAGCGATGTCATGCCTCACACTCCCCTTTTTAAAGCATGTGAACAGCTATGGTCCCTGCTGTTTTATGGGGAAAAAAGAAAGAAAAAGGTCTGCTTTAAAGAAAATTGATTGTTGGCAGCTGTTGGTAACCTGACAAGCCAGATGGTCTGTCACACAGTACTATCTCAGAGGGCTTTTATTGAATGTGTTTGCAAAAGGGCAGGTTCTTTAAATGAATAACTAGCTGGTGATTGGATTTATCATCTGCGAGTAACCACAGTTTTGTCCAATCAGAGCAGCTCCATCTTGTTTATGTTCGTTGCGATAAAACGGTCACATCTTCAAACTTAAAACACTCCCAGAACTGTCACTAATGCCACATATTGATCACGACCATATGTTTCCGACAAGGACACTTTGCTTGGAGCAGTTCAAGATGGATTTTTGAGAAAGCTAGTGGAAGTGTAACAAAAATGGCTCCTTCCTGTTGATTTTAAGGAGCTCTCAGATGTATACTTCAACATTGAAAACAACAATTAAAACATCTAAAATACATGATACATACTTTACACAATAAAACTACAAAATGTCGCTTTAATGGTCATTTTGGCTGTACATGATTTGACCTTGAGCAGGATTTGGATTCTCTTCCTAGAGCTCCTTCCTGATGGAGACCAGGCTGGCACTTTTATATGAGATGGCAAAGGGACAGATGGACCATTTGGCCAAACCAAGTCGGCAGATTTCCCCCAAAGAGATTTTTTTTTCCCTGTTAAACAAGCGGACAGTTCGGCCAAAATGGCTGCAAATAATGTCATCTCAAGCACAAATGGTACATGAAAAACGGTGTGTTGTTTATGGACATATCACCGTGTCCATGTCATAAAGCAGTTATTGTTTATCTTTACGCAGCAGTTATGTTGATTTGTGTGTAATTAAAACAGACAGCTATTCCTAGGTCCAGACCATAGAGGATTTATACAGCCCCTGGGCTCTGATCGGCAGTGCAATTTACCGCCCAGCTGATTCCCTTAAAAAGTTTCACATCCACGTTCTGCGAGTTGTTTAAGTCCTAAATGATGTGTTCCTCATTTGCAATTCAGATGCTGCGAGCTGGTGAGACTGTTCCTATCCGTGTCTCTCCAGATGAACGGGAGATAACTTTGGCACAGAACAATATGTTAATCCAATCCACGAGCGCCGTGACTTCGCAGGCAGTATGGATTTAGTTGGAGATAATTAAAATGTTGTTGCTCCGCGAAGATGTCAAGGTCGATCTGCGTCAAAGACTGTTTCACTAAATAATGTTATAATAAGGCTCTTCGTTTGCACATGGATGGATTAGTGTTGTTCATTTCTAGTATTTCGTGCTTGTGTAGGTGTACGCAACTCTAAATTATGTAATCTAAATAGTGAATAGTCTGTCAGTGTATGTCTCTAAGTGTTCACCCTGCGATTATCTTCTGATGGTCCAGGACAGAGGTGATACCACATGATACACTGTCCATGACATCGATAATATCACAAAATTCGGATATCAGTGCATTGTAGTGTCATTTTAATGTCATTTGTCCAAAATAAACCAATGTTTTGCTTTTAATTTTTGCTTTTTTCCTCTTTTTTTGCAAATAACTCTGACATGTCTACATCCACAACAGCATTTTCCACTGAGAACTATCACAATAAAGTCTCACAAAAGGAAAACTGATTACGTTACATATAATATATCGTCCAACATTTAGTTTTGGGTGTTCAGAGTCTGTCAAAGCAGCTGTAATTGTCTCCTAAAACTTAACACTATATAGCTGGAAGAACCATTTTGTCAAAGGGTTATAGTTCATAAAATGTCCCATTGCTACCTATTTTTAATCATGTGGATCCTGACAGACAATACATTTTGAGCAACATCTATTGAAATGAATGGACGGCCATGTTTTGTTTTTTTTACTCATTCAGTATCCTGTTCTAATAATACATCCATTAGCGTCACTCTCGAGAAAAAGTGTTGCGAGTTAAGTTTATTGACATTGACATCGTCTCTGTGGATTTAGGTTAGAATTCCAGGAATTAAACTGCCTCTGAACCTAATTGGATTGGCATAAAACTCATCAGAAACATGGGCAGTAGCAGCATATGGACCAATTAAGTTGCTGTCCACGAAACGCATGATTACGACCTCATTTGGAGGCGTTTCCCTTAAAATAAAAGAAACAAAACTGTCCAAACATTTAGTCTGTTCAGTGCTGTATAAATTTCTTCCAAAATCAAATCAGACTAACTGCTGTTACCTCCTGGACTCTAGATCATCCCATTTTCTAAAAGCATTGTGGATTTTGGAGCTAAATCCACAGAGCTTACCTTTGAGGAGAAAATCTATATTGTTGTAATATATCTGCCAAGAGCCCAGCCAACAAAAGCAGTTACAGTAAAGAAATGTGGCAGCTCCTTGTGATATCGTTATCTGCTCCATATATCTGCTGTTGGAGCCGCCGTCAGCGCCGATACGAGCCGCCCGGACGTGAGAGGGTCAGGGGTTAAGCCGGCAGCCTTTACAGGAGGTTAGATTACAGCGGGCTTTGTTTCGTAGACGTCAAACAAAAATCTGACCCGGTATCGGACGTGTCTGACAACCCACCGCCGTAACGTTTACACTCTCTGAAAGCAGCACAGACAGCAGCGAGGATGTGCTGCTAAATACTCGGCTAACCACGGACAGATGCACAGCGGCAAACCGTGGGAGACTAAAGGCAGACAGTGTGTATACATCGAGATGGCTTTTTCTGAGAAATGCTGATGTCAAAGCACATAAAACTTTACTATAAAGCTGTAAAGCCTTCCACAAATGACATCAAGAATACTCAATCACTGCAGAAAGAAAAGCAGCAGTATTTCTGATTTATTTATAAGCGTAAGCAACTGTAAAAAGAACGTTTGTTGAGGGACACTGTGTCGGTATGGGTCAAAGTGTCCATAACCAAAATGAGTCTGAAGCGTCCCATGAAGCTTACTGTACTGGGACCATTTGCTGTTCCTAAAAGAAGATGGAGCTAAACAGTCTGTTAATTGATAAAAAATAAGAAGTCAGTGTCATACGGCTCTAGATCTCTGAGAAACATTGCATTCTTTGTTGTAGTGCACACAACTCGTTTTATGTGGACCTCAAATACATTTGGTAAATGACACAAAAGGCACTACACTATTCTAAAGATACAATAGGACGGAATGCAACCCTACAAATGACAGAATGACACTGTCAACCATTTTAAAGGAGCCAAACCGGGCTTAAAATGAAGGCACAAAATGATTCGTGGCATAAAAGGAGGAAATTAAAATCAAAATCAAACTGATAAAGGCTCGAATGAGGACGAAATCTTACATTTAAACACTAAAAATGTCACTAGTGTGGTCGATTAAAGAAATGTATCATCACATATACATTGTCTCCATCTTAATCTCTTCTTCTGCAGTTTTTATTCACTCAACATACACTCCTAAGTATCATTTTGGCCTTAATTGAGCAGCCCATTTAATATGTCTGCAGATATATTACAGGCTTTTACCGATGCAGAGATGACTTAGTTGAAACAGATCGAGACCTACTTTTTCTAAGTGTTATTTTTAGTGTCGGGTAATTGTCTTTTTTATCAAATAGACACGAAATGTATGTTTTTTCTGGTCCATTTCATCCCAGTGAGTCGGTCTCTGAGCTGCTTAGCGCTCTTTACGAAGTCTTCATCGCTCCAGCGTTCGCTCCAGCCTCGACACGCAGCACCTTCTGATTTAATGGAGCAAAAATTGAACTTAAGAGGGTCTCTACCTCTCCCTGAAGATTTGAAGTCCAATATTACGTTAGGGAATACCGGTCAGCCCAAATCCCCACAGGTCCCTCGGGGCAGCCCCAGCGAATGGGAAGGCCTAGATTAATGAGCCTTAGAGCGGATCTTCGACTTGTGGCAGCGTTTGACTTTTTGAGCGGAGTGTGACCGGTCGACTCTCCCTCGAGACCTGCAGCCGGCTCAGTGCACTCTTTAATTAAAGGGAATCATTGTGCAGTGGACGGATCCACAAGGCTTTAGTTAATGCCTTTAACACAGCTCAATAACAGCGGCTGGATTTCAAACCGAGCTCCTGATACGGCTCTGTGCAAAGTGACAAACGTATGGGAAAGTTTAGTTAAAGCTCGGGCTGGGCAGTTATTATTTTAGTGATGATTCAGTCAGGGTCACTCAGACAGAACCAAGAGGTGATAAAGAAAGTCTACCACAAGACAGAGACTTATAGTGGAGTCAAAACCAAAACAGAGCATGGTTCACTGGAAGAGAAGCGTCCAACTTCAGTCTCAGACCAACGACAAGCTCAGGGAGGATTTACTGGAGCCTGATTCAAAAGATCTCCCCAAAAATTCATGATGAGTTTGTTTTTTCCAGTTGCATTTCAAAAAGTTTTCTTCCAATTAAAGAAACACAAATACAAGTCCTCTATTTTGCCTTGACTTGAAACTATGAGTTGCAGGTTTTGATACCGTCTCATAAGAGCACACCAGAACTCCTCACATCAAAATACATTTACATACTGTATATTTGTAAATATATACACGATTTTACAAGTGATAAATGTGCCATGTAAGTTCACAGCAGTATTTATGGCTCTCCATCCGACAAAAGTTGCACCGTTTCAGTATGAAGTGACACCTTATGGAGCCTTTTACTCGAAAATTAAAAGCCACAGTATCAATAAATTTATAAATGAATAAGAATGAGCTTTTTCATCGAGTTCACACAGCTGAGCATCTAACCTGCGACTCCCAATGGGACTAATGGGTAGAAGGTGAATGAATGAATGAATGAATAACGACCAAAATATTAAAACTGATTGTAGTTTGTCTGATTTTGGGCTAAATATCACGACATTCCATTTAAATATATTCAGTCCCATTTTGACAGCTTTAATTAAATTGCTTTTGTATTTTTTCATATTCACTTGGGTAAAATAAAACTAAAATCAGGACCTCAGGCATTTGAACACAAAACTGATTCATTAGATTGGCTTATATTAGCCTCATGGGACTGTTGTGGAGTGAGGCTTTAAGAAATATAGCTAAAAAATAATCACTGCTGTGAGTTTATAAAGAACAACACTTTATTTCTTCATCTTTTCTTCTACCTCCTCAGTTCACAATTATTTTTGGTAGAAACCTGCCACACCAATAGTTATTGTTAATTTAAAATGGGACAGACTTCATGCTTTATGCCATCTTCTCTTGTAGTTTTTAAATTTGCATTGGTCCAGAGGCAGTTTATTCTGTGTATGTTGGTACTATCTTCTGGAAATCCACAAAAAACAGACAAATTGTATGGAACAGTCTACTAGTCTTGTATAAAAGAACCAAAAAGCCAAATACTCCGATAGTCTAACTGCAGCCATCGTCCTCTCTGTGATGGATAAACACATGATGGCGTCTCCTTCGCCTACCCCGAGCGGGACGTCCCCCGGAGACACTGCAGCTGTCACAGAGTCTCTCGGGGCCAATCTGCCGGCGGTGACCTTGTGAGAGTAGATTGGACTAATATGTCAGCGGGGGCCGAGAGGGGATTTCACCTGCTAATGGAAAGCTTCCTGAGAGGCGCTGAGTGATGGCTCGGCCAAGGTCCCTCCGATTTGGATTAATAACAGTCAGAGACATTAGGAGCGAGACGATAGCTGCTCCCGGTGGACACTCACGCGGAGGGAAACGTATATATGTTTTATCACGGATGAAATACTGAAGCTCACAGAGGTTGCAGTTGAAATAACATGTTTAAAATATATATGTGGGTTGTTTTGTGAGCAGTAAATGGAAGATGAACGTCTTTTTAATGAGCACAGCACAATATGGGACGGTTACAGGTTCATTACAGGAAAAAATATCATTTCCATCTCTATGCTCCACAAATATAAAGGTATGTTTAGGTCAAATATCCAGGCTTATAGATATTTTATTGTAATAAAAGTTTTAGTTAGTCCAAAACAGAGGGAGCAAACTGAGCCAAGTACTTACATTAAATTCAAAAGGCTGCACCATTTTACTGCATTTTAGAAACTCACTAGTTAATGTTACGTATTGTTGTTGTTATTGAACAATAATGCAATGTTTATACTTCAAGAAGCGTTGTTTAAAACCAGAAATAACATACATTTCAGTTTTTATTTCTCATTTAAGGATTATCTGTCGTCCATTCAACCTGAGAAGTCAAATCCCATTGCAGCTGATTCAGTAAAACCTTATAGTTTTACACAATAAATCCACTATATATTAAAAGTGCCATTGTGTTGTCACTGGGATTATGTTAAAGCTTGGTTAACCCTTTTGAGAACACATCAAATTAAAATTTCATAACGCTGTGTGACATTAATAATTTAGCTCACCTAGTCGTCTGCAAAGTTCAAGCCTATGGATCAGTTTAATAAGCTTTATTCATACCATTTCATTTTCCTCTGTTTTTAGCACAGCAGCCCATTGAAACACTTTATATTTGAGCTTAATATAGACTACGATGTATTTTACAAAGGTTAAGCAGACACTGAACATTTTTTCCGATGCTAATAAGGACATTAGCTCAGTTAGCTCATGTAGGATAACTGTGTCGTGCTGAAAGCTTAAACTGCAGGTATTTGAGGAACGTCCGAACAGTAGTTTATCTGAAATGGCGGTTCATATTAGAGCCTTGTGTTTCCTGGCTGTTTTGGGATTACCGGAGCTGACTTCGTGCAGAGGGGTTGCACTGCCACGCCGCTGCAGATACTTAATCCTGCTGAGTTTTCAACACTTTCCCACCGTTCTTCGACGTTCACAAGCCACTGACCAAAGCTCTGGTCGTCCACTGGATTCCTCCACAACACGGGACACGGGTCGGGACAAGAATGAAAAGACTTCAGTGTCAAAATCATCGCACAAAACCAAGTCTAAACTGTAAACAAACCAAAAAACCTAGACCAGAACAATGTCCAGACAAAACCAAATGAAAACTAAGCCACAGTCCAAACCAAGACTAAAAAAAGACTTAACCAATGCTGAATAAAGACTCCAAGCTAATCCAGGACCTAAATCAGGGCTAATTCCAGGATTTAATCAATTAAATTAAAAAATTAAACAGAGACTAAACTAGGACTAAACCCAGATCTAAACCAGAAACAAATACCAAGTAAAACCCAAAGATCTAGAAAAGAACTAAGCCCAGATCAAGGCCAAATGAAGACTAGGCCCATCTAAACCTAAATCAGGGCTAAATCCAGGGTTACTCCGGGTCTGAACCAAAACAAGACTAAACAAAGAGTAGACCAAAAACAAAATAAAGTCTGGACCAGGGATTATCTAGGACTAAGTTAATACAAATCTTGAAACAAAACCTGGACTAAAACCAAAAAGAAGCCAGGATGGAACCTAGACTAAACCAGAAACAAGGACAAAACCATGACAAACCCTCCCAAAAAAATATATAAAATTCAGACAAAATAAAGACAAAACTAGGACTAAACCAAGATAAGACCAAAACTAAACCAAGACTAGACAAAGACTAAACCAGGAATTACTTAAAAAACCCATAAACCAAGCATTGACCAGGACTAAGCACAAGTCTGAACCAGGACTTAACCAAGACTAATCCAGAACCAAAGGCAACCAAGGAAAACTCAAAAGTCCAGACCAGAACTGTGCCCAGATTCTAACCAGTCCAAATAAAGACTAAGCCCAGGTCTAAACCAAGACCTAACCAGGACTAAATCAGAACTAAACCAATAGCAAATCAAGTCTAAATCGAGACTAAACTTGAACTGAACCCAGACAAACCTCAGGAGTCCAGATCAGAACTTTGCCCTCACTAAACCAAGACCAAATGAAGACTAAGTCCAGGACTAAACCCTTTTAAAATCCAGTGAGTGAAGGTCGCCCAAAGTCGCTCGAAGCTGATGTGGCAGCCTTTCCACCAACAGCGGCCCGTTCCCGTGACGACGCAGCACCGGGACAGTAATCCATCAGCGCTAAAACGTCGGACTGGACCGATCGATATCTGCGTACAGTATCTGTGAGCTGAGAAAGGAAGCTCTTAAATGAATGTGCGGCAGACAAGAGTATCACTGCCCCGAGCGAAAAGGAGCTCTCCTCGCTATTAATATGAGCAAAGCAGACATGTGCAGGAAGAATCGCTTTAATTTATACCGCCAGCTCGCAGCCATAATGGACCCGGCCTCAAACCAAGAGGGAAATCAAACCTGGATGGTGTTGATGCTGAAATATGTGAGTAGTGGAAAATATATTAATATGTCAATAAAATAACATGGTTTCAGCAGCTTGTTTATTTCAATACAGCTTCGAGCACTGTTTAAGACCTGGACCTGAACTACAGATGAATGTGATTAGAATGGAGCAATTAAAATACCAAATCACTGACAAACATCATTTATAATCTACATATTGAATAATGGTATGTCATCACCTAACCATAAATAAAGACCAACACTTAAATTTAAACGAGGAATGAATGAACCAGTTTTTTTGTTGCCTCCCTTTTCTCTGTTGATGCTTTTCTTTTTTCAGCTGTTTCTCTGTTAAAAGACATATTCAGCTGAAAATACACTTTATCTGCAGCTGTTAAACTTCCTGGAACGTCATGTGACAAGTGTCGACCAATGGGAGCGCTCCAAGGTTTTCTGTTCCTGAATAGAGGTTCTCATCTATTACAATCACTTACAATAAACAGTAGATGGATCAGAAAGACTTTGCTTTTACAATTTACCATTTGGGATTTAAACTATTTTCCAACTAGAAGAATAAATATCAGGTACAGCCAGGTGTGAACATAACTTAATTCCAGGTCTGTACAGGGTCTTAACGCCATGGGTCAGGTAAATGTCACCTTCCATTCGGTGCTAATGATGTTTTACCCAAACATCAACAGTGCAGCCATTTGAAACCTCAGAAATGATAGAGCAAATGGCTAATGGTGATTGGCCTCACCAATCATAATCAAGACAGCACTGATTAACACAGAGCACTCCAGCATAAACAAACCACGGTGTTGGCAAAGACTCAAGCACTTTGCATTAAATAATAATTACAGTCACAAGGAATTACTCAGATATAATTCTCTATGGCTTTTTCACTTCCTCAAATAGACTCTGTAGGTTTTCTCTTGAACATGCTTAAAGTGTGTTTCTGAGAAGTAGACTGGAACAATAAAAGACTTTGCAAACACCTAAATCTGATGGAAAGCCAACATTTTGGTAAAGGCCAGGACTAAACAAGCAAGGACTAATCCATGACTAAAATTGAATTTAAAAAAGTGGATCTCCTAAAGTTTATTGTAACAGGAATCATCTTTGAAAAAATGAGACCTTAAGACGTGATCTAGTCTTTATAATGAAGGATTTTAATAGATGAGAATGATCAGTCCACAGCAGGATTTTGTCCAATCACAGCTCACTTCAGGTAAAAAGGAGCGCTCCCATTGGTCGACACTGATGTCAACAACGAAGGAACAAGGAAATAAACCAAGGAAATGGGTTATTCTGTTGAAAATGTGTCTTATTTTACAGAGAAACAGCTCAAAAAAGATAAAAATACAGAAATGTTGGCAATGCTTTGACACAATGTTTGACGAGACGGAGATAATTCCAGGATCACTACAGTCTACAACGGTAAACTCCAAAGATAAAAGTTTCAGATCAGCTCTAAACATCAATTTAATGTAACGTATTAGTATTTTGTGGTGAAAAATTGGTCTGGTTTGACCTTTTTTTAAATAAAAGAAGCAGTAAAGATTACTACGCTGCTGCTGGAGGAGAGTCTGAGACCGCGACAAAAGACTAAATCGGAACGTCAACTTTAAGGGATCTGCACTAAAAAAAAAGAAGAAATCTTCCTGTTGTTACGGACTGTTGCCCTTTTAAACCTAAACTAAATTGAATAACTCACAGCAGAATTCATTTGTAGATCTGAATCCCACACAGTTGCGCTTGACTTGTAAATAAACTCTCTTTTGTCGCTCCAGTGTTTTACTCACAGCCCACAGCTCTTCAAATCCCGTCCGTCCTGCAGTCGCACACGCCGTCAGCGCCGATACGAGGCTCATAGATCACACAGAGACTCGCAGATATCCTTCCAAACACGCTGGGAATCCCACATGAACGCTACAATGATCTGTGCACTGCCTCCGACTGAGACTACTGCTTCTGACAAGGCCCAGTGGGTAACTGCACACATCTGTACGACACTGTTAAGCCTTATCAAAGTGTTCCAATGCACCGCTAATTAACGCCCAACTCAAAAACATATTCACTCACAGAAGATAATGGAAGATGCTGAGAAACTTGTAGCACATCAAGTGACAGTTGGACAATAGTCTGTAACGAGGTAGAGTTAAGAGTTGGTGTGTAATTAATTGCAAATGTTTGTCAGTTTAAGATGGTTTTATGTGTCCCTTAAAAACATTTAGTAGGTTTTAGGTGGATTTGAATAGGTTTAATTGGATTTAAAAAAGGTTTTAGATGGATTTTTGCTAGAAAAATAAATTAAATCTGATCAAATCCAACTAAAACCTGTTTAAATCCATCTAAATCAGGTTAAAATCTAAATAAAAACCTGTTTAAATCCATCTAAATCCGGGTGAAATCGAACTAAAACCTGTTCAAAACAAATAAAACCTGTTAAAATCCAATTAAACCCTGTTAAAATCCAACTTCAACCTGTTAAAATTCATCTAAATCCAAATGAAATCTAACAAAAACCTGTTCAAATCTAACTAAAACCTTTTCAAATCCAATAAAACCTGTTAAAATCCATCTAAAACCTGTAAAAATTTAACTAAAACCTGTTCAAATCCAGCTAAACCTGTTAAAATCCATCTAAAAACCCGTTCTAATACAATGAAAACCTGTTCAAATCCAAATAAAACCTGTTCAAATACAATGAAAACCAGTTCAAATCCATCCATTATCAATTATGCTTTTCACAGCCATTTTATTACTATTTGATTTTATATTTTGTGCATTATTCGTTACAAAAGTCCAACCTATTTTAAAGATATTGTATTAAACTCATGGGAATTGGGTTAGAGATGATTTAAGAGATCAGTTTATCACATGAAAACATCTTCCACATGCATTCCTCGTGTTGTGTTAAGTGTTGCTGTGGGAAGCTGTGTATAGTCATCAACAACACAACACAACACAATACAATACAATAGTGCGGTGGGCTGCATTGTTCTTGCTGCATAAGCGATAGTGACCCAGGTGAGACAGATCAGTGGCTCGGCTCTAATGGTGTTTTAATGGGAAACTAATGGGAGGCTGTGCAGACAGAGCTCAGTGGGTTTAGCGCGAGGTCAATGAGGCATGAGAAACAGGCTAATTGCTGCTTCATAATGACTCTGTATAAAAACAGTTATTGTTCTGTCGGACTCAGAAGGGATTCAGCTGCAGGTGGGTCTGCCATCACTGAACTAGAGATGGGGTTTTACATGGAAAATCTAACAGCACAGTGGAAAGAAATATGTTTTAATGCAACTATTTTTCAAAGTAAACACCATTTACATTGTCAACAACACAGTTCACAGGGTTTAAGCTCTTCCAGAAGTACATCATCACATCAACTGCCTCATACTTTACGTAGTCTTTATTTATTGAACTGAAATGTTATTTGATGTTTGTTGTATTCGCTGCTCTGTTTGTTGATGTTATGTGTGTTTTTGTCGTTATTAGCTTCGAGCTAAATCCAGCATATTAACATTTACCAAGTGGTCATTAATGTGGACTGTCCTCATCAAATAAACAACTAAAATAAAAATAAAATAAGCTTAATTAAGCAATGGACCACATTTCCATTTGGAGCTTCCTTGTTATTCAATAAAGAAATGGTGATAAATGAATATAATAGTCGATGTTTTCTGTGGAGCAGTCAGTAAATTATGAAATGTTGTTCTCAATCCTGGATGCGTCCACTGCTCAGTCCTTCTCTCAGAGCAGCGTAGATCCAGTAAATATTAGCTCAGAGCCAAAAGTGACCCATTACCAAAGACCTGGCTTTGGAAATTAAACTGACTTTACATCTGGGGAAGAAAAAGAGAGAGCACTGACTCACAGCAAGACTAACAACACAAATATTAACAAAACTCTTGGGCTAAAGTGTATTGAAATGGATCCAAATGAGAAGATTATATTTTGCATTGACACATAACACATTACTGTTGAAGCGTTTCTTCCTTTTTCCACATGACAGATGCAACAGTGTGCAGTGGTCATGTTAACCAGTCTCTCGAGTGCTGCTCTGAGCCTCTGTCCACTTCCTGCGCCCTCTTCCTCACAGCACGACCTTCGCACCTTTCGCAGGTGTCTCGACGGGGGCAAATCTCACAGGAAAGGCAATTTAGAACAGCATTAACCGCAGCCTGGCCCCTGACCCGGCTCTACAGCTTAAAGCTCCCGACAGAAGAGCGGCGTTCGCTGCTGCCGGTCAGCTCGGTGGAGAAAGCACACACCAACACCAACCGCGGGGACTCCTTCACCTCCCGACCCCGGACGGGAGAGGGATTATCACAGAGTGTGCTGTGAATGCCAGAAATATGTGTTGACCTTGCAGCAAAAATGCATTGTGCTCCGGTACTTTGAAAACAAGCAAAGACCATTCTGCTTGATCGGGCTTTTCATGATGTTCCAATGAAATATCAATAAAAAGAAAGTTTTACAGCAAAATGTGGGATTACTTAACTCTCTTAAGCAAATAAACAGCATAAGTGTTTATATTATAGCAGAACAACTAGTCTCTGGTTCTTTCTAAACTCCAAACAGAGAAATCCATAGAGAGCGATATCAGTTTTTAGACTCATGTCAGTATTGATGGCTATGTTTAGTTCCATGATGATGTTTTAAAGCCCACTCTTGACTCCACATTAAAGTGGCACTACTCAATTTTCTTTTTTGTCCCTGTCTCAGACTCCTCTCTCTCAACAACAACAACACAGACCTCTCCTGCTTCTCTTTTATTCATTCAATCAAAACCAAACCATTGAATCTAATACATTTCACCAAACTGAAGTTTAGAGCTGACAGTAAGACGTATTCAGGGCTGAATATACACTTTCTCTGTTTTATCGGTGGCCATTACTTCCTTATTGTTATCAGGGTCGACCAATGGAAGTGTCCCAAACTCGACACCTTGCAACATGCTGTGATTGGCCAAAACTTATGTTTTTAATTGAATATCAAATGATTGAGGTTTTCGTGTAATTGCAAGAAAAAACAAACATGCAATTTGTGATTCTAGTTGTTATTAGTTGGTCTGGGTTGGACTGAGTTGGTCTGGGTTGGACTGAAACTGAGGCAAGACCAAGACAAGACTTTTCTTAAGTACCACATCAACAGAGCTTTGTAAATTAAAGCAATGCATTTGTCTGTAAAACGTAGGTAAATCCTTAAAAGTAATAGGTCTGTACTGAACAAAATATTTCTCATGACAAATGTATGTAAAAATGCCCTTTAAGTTTATTTTTTAACAGCAGTGTCAACCCAAAAAGATTCTGATCAAATGTAGACAATGGAAAAGTCTGGGTCTGGACCTCGCCTTTGATTTTTAGGTTTAAAACTGTCCTTCATAAATGACTCGCAGTAATTCCCTTCATATCATTTGTGTCACCTCCACAGTCTCTTTTGTGAGCGTACTCGGAGTTTAAAAGCTCTTTCTGCCTAAATCTGTTTCCTGCTGTGACAAAACGACACTAATGAAGCAGTTATTGAAGCATAACAGTTAAATTATGGCCTGACATCTGAACAATAAGCTCCGAGTCAGTGTGGAGCCGAGCGAGCTGCACATCACAAAACCAACAAGTTCATCAGTATCATATTGAGCTGTCGTTCCAGATATTATTACCAAAATAGTGATGATAATTGAACTGATTTTACACAGTTTAAGCTACGCCTCGAGTTTCTACAGTTTCTCTACAGTAAAAAGCCTTTGTCTCTCCGAATAATAAATTGCATTTTCTAGAACGAGCCTTGTATCGCTCTCCACCTGCTCCTCTCCCAAATGTCCTTTCTTAAGCGTGATGCACTTATCCATTCCAGGCATGTACGCTCTGTACATACTCAACACAAACCTTGTTCTATTAAAAATAAGGCAGAGCGCGGTGTAACCTTGCACACAGCGTGCAGCCTCCACGGACCGGCGCTTTCTCCTCCCAGTGCTGTCTACATCTGCTTTGAAACTAACAGAATCAGGTCTGCCGTGTTAAATATTTCATCATACCTTTCCATGTAACTGTTTTCCTGCTACAGCAACCATGAAACTAAAGAATAGAGAGCTGGAGCGAGGAGACACCTGGCTGACATGCATTTAAATCTGCTTCAGGCCGTGGGAGTTTGTTAGCTTTGTGCCGTATAAAGAAAGACAATACTAAGTCAATGTTTATAGCTACGGCCTTGGTCATTCCTGCTGTGACATAACCACTCATTTTGTTTTTCAGACTCCACTCTCGTCCAACAGCAGCGGAGTTACCTTTCCTGCTTCTTTTATTTAAAAAAAAAAGGATGAACTGGACTAACTTTTCACCACAAAATACCAATACATTAAATTGAAATTGAAGTTTATCGTTGTAGACTGTATTGATTCTGTAATTATCTCTGTCTCGTTAAACATTGCCACAAAGCATTGCCAACATTTATACGTATTTTTATATTTTTTTAGTTGTTTCTCTGTAAAATAAGACATATTTTCAACAGAATAACTCATTTCCTTGGTTTATTTCCTTGTTCCTTCGTTGTTGACATCAGTGTCGACCAATGGGAGCGCTCCTTTTTACCTGAAGTGAGCTGTGATTGGACAAAATCCTGCTGTGGACTGATCATTCTCATCTATTAAAATCCTTCATTATAAAGACTACATCTTAAGGTCTAATTTTTTCAGATGATTCCTGTTACAATAAACTTTAGGTGATTACACTGAAAAATTACAGTAAAAAAAAAAATCAGGTAATGGACTCAAATGGGGCAGCTACTTATCTATGCAAATGACCGATGTGATTTTTAGTTTTGCTTTCACAATTACTTTCATCAGTCAAGCTGGATTCTATCAGTATTTGCAAACTGTAGGTTGCCTTTCTGTCTCGTCACTGTTCGTGTTTCTGCCTCGTCTTTCGTTTACAGTGACTGTACTGTTTTGGTGGTCACTACACTGCCTTTTTTCTTTTTAACAGTGCAATAGAACAGCTTAATTAATCACACACTCATTAATGCACATTTAAGCTGCAAAACAAACTGATAAAATATTCAATATTCAATATTCAATATTGAATATTCATATTCAATATTCAATATATACAATATTCAGCACATTCAGTCGCTTTAAAAAAAATTAACATAAAACAGGGTTGTGTTACAGCAACATCACAGAGGAACAACTATTTCTAGCGATTAAAACAAAGTTTATGTTGTAAGGCTAACGGACTAGCATCATTGACACAAGTACTAATTACTTCTATTTATAAGTCTATCTAAGTAGTCTACAAAATGCCAAACAGAAACCAAAACAGAAACAAACGGAGCTGGTGCAGATGTCTGGTTCATACACCATCAAACCGTGGGAGTTTGTTTGCTTTGCTTCGACTACATCCAAAAAAAAAAGGCAAATACGGCACAAAAGCCTACCTCCATCACATACGTCTGACTCATATCCATCATTTTATTGAAATGAAGAGATGATTGGCCTTGCGCTGCATTCGAGCTTGAATAGAGAGAAAAGCGAGCGCGAGAAAAATGTCACAGCGGTTGACCGGGTCGATGTGGAAATGAATAGCAGACAGTGGCACTGATCCTTACTGTAATGTGTGTGTGTGATGGAGGGATGGCTACAGATTCAAGGGTTGAGCAGAATGACACTGAAAGCACCTTGTATCTGCACCACGGAGCAGAAGCCATTACGGACTATAGTGTTGTCAGCCGTTCGGCATCGCCTCCTTTGAGAATGAGGCTTTCAATCAATGTATGAAAAGCCGTATCTCGGTGGAGGCAGAGTAACTCGTGACGGGGGCAGCGGCGGTCGGATGAGTAGGTGTTCAAAAGCACTGCGACTGTCTAGAAGGAATTGTTTTTATCCGTGCCGGGGGCCTCTGTGCTTTGTTTGTGGTAATGATGTTTTTTTCCCGGCGACTGTCAGATGTGTATACGACGGCGCTCAGATGAGAGGTTAGCGTGATTGGGCTCTTATAGCTGAGGGTTGTTTTCATGCAACCAAGAGCTTTGTGGTATTGTTCTGACTTTCATATAAAGATGAGAGGGAAATTAAAGGAAGTGTGTGGACCTTCTTCTTCTTCTTCGGCAAACAACAAAAACGCAGCATCTGATCCACAAATAGAAACAGAACTACAGTCCGCACTCACACCCTCAGTACTATTTATAAAGCTCATTGTGTATTTCAGGTCAGAAATAGTAGAATAATCAGTATTTGTCATTGAACAAAGCAGTAAGTGAGCACTGAGACTATCCAACCAGCAGCAGCTAACCAGTGTTCATTTTAAAAGCAAATTTTAATTAAGTTTTAGTCAGAATTTAATCCTTATTAGTCAACAATACGTACAATAGATTTAGACATTAAAATATAAATGGTAATATATTTTCTTCAGTAATAATGTCTCTGTGAATGAAAGTAAACTAGTCCTAACCTGTTCCGGCTGGTATTCAGGTTCCAAGTGTTAACGTTTCTATTTAAAGTGGTTCTCTTTTGGTCTCCTGTCGTCTTCCCGAGGCTCTAACAAATGTTTGTGTCTGACATCGCTTCAGCGACGCTCAAAAAAAGAGTCTGATTGGATCTCTTCTCAACTCCTCTTAGTCTCTGTTCATTTTCGTTTTTATTCGAAAGTGTCGATACATTTAGTCAGAGTTTTCGTTCTCATTAAGTACTTTTTATTTAGTTTTTGTTTCGTTTTCGGACGCAAAAATACACCGTTGATGAGACAGAATTAACACTGGAGCTAACAATCATCCGTATGGCTAAAATAGTACATCAAATAGTGGATAGCATTCACAGCAAAAAGGCAGACCATAGTTGATCCCAAGTCTTTGAGCGTGATCGATTCACAAAATTAGCGCCATTAAATGCATGGAATAATCACTAGAAACCATTGGAACAATAAACAGTTTTGTGTCCACATAGAGAAAGGTTTGATTGATTTGTCGCTAAAGAGTCATTACTACTCATGGTCGACTAAGACTGGACTTGTGTCTTTGTCCGAGTTTAAATGCACAGTGTAAGTCCACAGTGCTCGGTCTAATCCCGGATTTGTGTGGTCTTTGTATTTAAGAGCATTCAGTCGTCGTTCAGAAAGAAACAAGAAGTTAAACCTTGACTTGTTTGTAGTGTTACATCCTGATAAACCAGGCTAATTTACTCTCATTTATAAAAATCAATGACAACACTCAAGATTTCCATGAAAGCTTATGAACTCAACAGAGTCAGATAAGGCGCATTCTTAACTCGATGTGACAACTGCGCTTTCTGAAGAAAATAAACGCTTGTAAATAACCAGGTCTGACAAGAACGTGGTTAGACATTTCCAAAACACTAAATAGTAAAGTCAGTTCGTAGAGACTTGATTACACATGTTTATCTGAATAATGAGTGGAAAGTATTCACAGTCCAGTTCCCTTTTTGGAGTTTGGAGATGCATTTTTATCTTTCAGTTTCACTTTCAGTTTTCGACTTGTTCACAGTTAGTATTGTACAACCCTGTTCTTTTCAGTGTGGGCTGTATTTCTTTTCTTATTGTGGTCTTTGTGGAACCAGGTGCCTCTCACTGGAAGCGACTGGAGCGATGTGAGCTGCACTTCCGACAGCTTTTCAAACCGAACAGTCCACCCCCTGCAGCCGGCACCATTTCCTCAGTTTGTAATTAGTCCTATTCAGAAAACAGTGTGAGTAATACACACCATTTTACACTGCACCGTGCATGAGTCAAAGCTGCTTCCAGAGCAGAGGAAAAAACACCCAACATTTTAAACAGGAAGAGAATCAAGCCAAACTCAGAGACATGATAGACATGCTGTAGTAAACATTTGGCATGTGCTCCACACGACTCAACTCTCAGGAACGAGTGGCATCGGTAAAACTCAACAAACTCTGCTTTTCATGTACGATAGGAGCCCTGGCTTTGTGTGGTTTCAGTTTATTTTAGTCTGAAACTACAAGTGTTAAATGCCATTCTCTTGTCTCTACTCGGTCTGTCCTGGAGCCCATATTAATTCATCTTTACTGCTAGTATTCTCCACCAACTTTACAATTCATGTTTCCTTTTTGAACAGAATCCTGCACAAAGATTTAGGACTTTCACAAACTGAAACAGACTGTACCTGATATTTTTTATTCTAGTAGGAAAAATGATTGACTTCAAATAGTGTATTGTAAAATAAATAAAAAAAACTGTCTTTATGATCCATCTACTGTTTATTCTAAGGGATTGTAACAGATGAGAACCTCTATTCAGGAACAGAAAACCTTGGAGCGCTCCCATTGGTCGACACTTGTCACATGACGTTCCAGGAAGTTTAATAGCTGCAGATAAAGTGTATTTTCAGCTGAATATGTCTTTTAACAGAGAAACAGCTGAAAAAAGAAAAGCATCAACAGAGAAAAGGGAGGCAACGTAAAACACAGATAAATACTGTCAATTCAATCACGTAATGTTTAACGAGGAGGAGATAATTGTCGTCCTGACGCTGAAGTCACAGCTAAGCTAACGCTAAACTCTAAACTTCAGTTTGGTCAAATGGATTAGTATTTTATGGAGGAAAAATAGGTTTTATTTTTTAATAAAAGAGAAGCAGGAGAGGTCCCTACGCTGCTTTTGGGACCTGCAGTGCATGATCAAATAAGTCACCCTGGATGAAAAGGAGACAATTATTCATATGTAACAAAAGTAAATCATGAACAGGCAAACAGCTAAATTATCTGTAAAATTGAAAACACTGATAATTAACTAAATAAAATAATATAATTTGGCAGGCAGTTTTAAAATAATCGAACATAAACTCTATCTGTATTAGAATGTACTGTCATCAATTATAACAAGGAATGTCCACTGAAGTAGTTTTAAATGTTTTGTTTTTGCGTTAAACTTATCCTTACAATGACCTATGACCTTACTATGGCACTGATCACAGAAAGGGTCATCATTTTAAAGAATACAGTGCCTCAAAAAAGACTAAATAAACACTAAAGGTCTACTCTCTGACATTCGTCTTACTTTTGCAGCGTTGCGAGCGTTGGTCAGCGCGTGTTTAGCCGCCGGCACCGCTCGGCAGACTTCCTGACGACTCTAAAGGTAAATAATGATGCAGCTGATCTCTCCTGACAGGACTGGAGTTTCTGCGCCGAATTTGCATATTTTATGTTTATTACTGCGCGAGGGGAGCCGGGGGTCGCCTGTCAGCCGCGGTTTACTCGCTCGGATCGTGACATGCACAGCCCTGCCTCACACTTTCACAAACACATTCATTTATGTTTCTCATGATTCTCTCGCTCTACAATAGTAATAAATACTTTTATGAACATTCAAATCATAAAGCTGGGATTCAAAGCACAATAATGGTTTGGTGTGACAGTTTGCAGATGCTTAATTTATTAATAAAGCATTATTATTATTATTATTATTATTATTAGTGAAAATTTGTGTCAATAGGCTGTTGTTAAGGTTTTTTATTCCATTTCTTATTTATACAATCCCAAAACTCACTGTGGTCTGTCTCTGAACCAAAATATGGACCATTTCTTGATAACACGAGGAAATATCCATTTATTTTTTATTTAAATCGACAAATGAAGTAGTTAAACTGTTCGTAACACAACCTTACAACGCAAAGTGACAGTTGCAACCCAGTATCACAGCCAGCATTACTGTTTATGTCATTATCGTGAATGAGAGCGTGCACTAATTCAGCTGAGGCCTCACTGCCTTCAGGAAAAACTCCACAGAAATTACAGTGGTGTCAATAATGTCTAATGGAACAACAATAATACATTTATGAGCCTGGGCTGCAACCAAAATGCTTAGAAGACCAAAAAATCTATTTATTTATCAGCATAAAAGCATCCAAAAAGCTCTATGTTTACATCTTTTTGCATATCCAAGCTTCTTTTAGGATTACGTTTTATGGCAACCTCACAATAAAGAAAATGCAAGATGTACAATACTTTTATCACTTATAAAAAACTCTAAAATCCAATATTTTTGTTCATTCGTGACGGTAAGAGGGTTGTCAGGGGCAACACATGCACCAAAAACTGTCTTTATATAGATCTATTACTGATTTGGCTGTGGTTTTGAATTAATGAACCCAGAAATCACAGCACACAGTCCGTCTGCTCCGACACATTCAACTCCGATGAATAATCACTCTAATATCCGACCAACACAAAGAGCTGAAGCGGCAAAACGCAGCAGAAGCCCGTGTTGCTCCATCATGTTGTTCATATGGCGCTGTTTTGAGCAGCAGCTTGTGCGACTCTCAGCTTTCATATCATCCTCAGTTTAAAGCAAATGGCTTTGTGTTAACAAGCAGCAGCAGCAGCAGAGCGGCCGTGATCATCTCCAGCTCGTGCTGTACTAAAGAGACCATTAGAGGCAGAAAACGCACGCCCCTGGGCCCCACATATGTCACCGTTTCACCGGGACGAAGCTGTAATCAAACGAACAGAGCTGCTCCACTATATACATCACATCTGAGGCCAGAGCACACTCACAGCACCACTCTGGGCTGCAGAAGGAATCTAATACATAGAGAGAAAGAGGAGAAAATATGATGCAGATCGCTGAATGTGTGTTTGTGTAATGTGTTGAAAATATCTCAACTCAGCATTATAAAAAGGCTTAACCAGTGTGTCCACAACTGTGATTGGCAGCATGTTGCACTAAACCAGGTATTTGTATGATGACATGTTCAGATTCCATCATTATACTCCACCTTCAGGCTCTATAGACTGACTCTCCGGCCGTTAGATTCATAAAAATGCAGCAGTGTATAGCTTCTTTTGACGCCAAATGTGTGATTTTTTTTTCCCAGAGAAAGGAAAGATACTTTTGCAGAATTACTCTGGTCCCTCTCGATCCCAGTTTGATTTCCAGGAGGCTAAAGATTAAACCAATCAGAGAAACGGACAAACTGATATAAACAATGAGACAAGTTTCACTTTTTTATTTACTTTCTTTTATTTTCTTTTTTTAAACTCTGTAGGATGACATTTTCAGATTCCATCATTATACTCCACTTGTAGGCTCTATAAACTGACTTAATCACCAAATGTTTTTGTTTTTTTTGTTTTTTTTTGGCAAAGAAACTTCCAAAACTCCTGGAAATCAAACAGGGATCGAGAGTTTTGGAAGTTTCTGTTGCATTTACTACAAATTCTGCAAATGTATCTTTCCTTTCTTTGCCAAAAAAAACAAACAACGGGACAAGTGAATTCAGATTAAACCAATCGGACAAACTGATATAAACCATGAGACAACGAGACGAGTTTCACTTCTTTATGAGTTATCACATGGAGTTAGTTTTAGATAAACGATCATAATTAGTGGATGGTGTTGAGTTCGGTGAAAGACAAAGAGGTCTGGAGTAACACAAGCAAAGAGAAAAACTCAGCTGAAGGATTAGTACAACAACAGAAAATGCTCAAGTTTATACTCCGGCTCAAAATGAAATCACTGTTTAATGAATCCGGTGGCTGTTTCTACATTAATCTAGTGTTGGACATAAAGCACACACTGAAATTCACTGAAATTAACTGCGGCTCTAAATCAGGCTCCAATTGTGTTTTTTAAGTAGTTTTTGTGTCAATTTTTAATCTTAATTCAACCTAAACAGCTGAATCTGAAGCTGAATCTTATAGAAGTGTCAGAGTCGAGACAAAACCACAGTAAACGGAGACATCGTGATTAAAAAACCTGAGCGAACCGAGTCAAGACCAAGACCAGTGTAAGATACAGGCCTCTTTTGCAAAACACTATTTCAAACAAAAAACCCAGGTTCAACACAGTTTTACACCAACAGACTTTCAGGATAGACTTTGTCAGAACACTAGAAACACAAAAGACCCAAGTACATGATGAGCTTCCAAAGTTTTATCATTTAAAAAGTGCAGACTTGGAAATACTGGGAAATAGGTATCATAAAGATATGAAGTGAATATAAAAATAAAAGGTAGGGACGGTAAAGGCAGCAGTTTAAGAGGTGCTTTGTCTCCATTAAAGGAAATTTTTAAAACTTTCTTTTAGTGATAATGGTTTATAAAAGGTCTTTCTCTACAAAGATTATGGACAATGGCCAGAACACTTTAATAAAACTGAACAATTGGTAATAAAAGCACCGTTTACAAACCAATCTAGAGGAAAAGTCTAAAATATATGAAGTAATGATGTTCCTAACACTGATTTTGTTTGATGGGATGGTTTTATATTTTCTCAATGAGCAGATGTTAGAGGTGGGACTTTAATCTAAAACCAGTATTTTGATAAGTTATGAAGCTATTTAGATCAATTAACAGAATCTAATTTATATCTGCAGTGTTTTTGTTTTAACGAAGGGACACTTTAATCACTCAATACTGTAAAAAGACCTAAAGACCTTCTCTAGGCTTTTTCAGGAGAATTTTCTGGCCAGCTTTGACCAGTCGCGTGCCCCTGAAATAAAGAAGGATCACTCCTTTTCAAAAATGGGACGGTCCCATTGGATGCTTGCTCTACAAGGCTCTTCAACAATGAATTAATAAATCACTAAACAACTCCAAAGTCACTGTGTCTCATGGAGAGCAGTGAACATCATTGGTTTGTGGATTTGTTGAAGAAGAACACGACCTGTTTGAATGATTCAAGTTAAAAGCACAAGTTAAACTAATGATGTAAGATTTGTAAATTAGTATTTATCATGGCAATATGGAGTTAAATCACTAGTGTTAGCTTAGCTTAGCTTGTACAGATGGACTATTGACTGGCTGTTAAAGCAAGAAGAGTAGCAACAATCCAGTTTTGTCCTTTATGTGGACATTTTCACACATACACAACATCATTCAGCTGAGGAATCAAACTAACTCAAAGAGAAATAATGAACACAATGCTTTTTAGTGAGCTTTTCTCCATTTTTGCACCACTTTAATGAGGTTTCCATTGCAATCCTCTTATTTTTTGGCTAAATTTGGCCTAGAATTTGTTTTCATTTATTTAAAAAAGTATCATTAAATGTTCAGTCCAGAAAACGTCACTATATTTTGAACGTAGTGGCTGGTCTGTACACATTGCGATAATGTAAATACCTCTTGTATAATTCTCATTCCTGAATGATCCAGCTCTGGCCTTTTGTAAACCGTAAACAATCTCCTCTCGCGCTGCAGAGATATCCGGCTCATTTTGGGCCTAATCTGACCTGAGTCCAGCAGCAAACGCAGCACTATCGCCTCTGAATACTGTGTTGCTCTGATATGGCTCCAGTCCAGCTCCACCTCACGTCCACGGTCCAGTGCACGACAGGCTGCTTTCACCAAATTCATCATCTACACTGCTCTGGACCCAGCCTCATGCAAACAAACAGAAAAGGTAAGTAAAAGTAATAGCTTGCATTTCTCTTGTTGTCTTTTCTATTTAAAACCTGCTCAGGCCTAATCTTTTGGAACATAGTGCAAAGCCAATTATGGTTACATTCAGTTTAATGCTTTTTTTGGTTTGTTTGTTTACTTTAAAAGCCCATTGGAGCATGAAAACAACCCCTGACCGCTTTGCAGCTTTATTTAACAGCTTTTAAGCCACCGTTATCTCCTATGTAAGATGAATAAGTTAAAGTCAAATTGTTTGTTGTGTCAGTTGTGTCATTCTACAACCATTTCAATATTTGTTGTTGTATCCAGTGTTTGGATAATGTGTTTGATGACGCCATTATGTGCTTGTGATTTATTTTTTTCAGTCAAAATCACAGTCTGCTCGTCAACAGTGGCTTCAAACCAAACACGGGAGATATAAGATGAGTTTATTTAATTACAAAACAATCCCTTTACAATGTGTTGAGAAGAAGAACGGAAAGGATCTTGGACCAGACCAAGTTTACACATCCAGCAACAATTTTTGAATATCTGGCTCTCATTTTATCCTGTTCTCTAAACAACAAACTCTTCTGCTTTTGTTTTTTTGCAAGAACTACACAATGTGACTGGGATTTTAAAATTACCTGATCTTTATGCATTTAGTTTTTCAGTGTAATCTCCTAAAGTTTATTGTAACAGGAATCATCTGAAAAAATGAGACCTTAAGACGTGATCTAGTCTTTATAATGAAGGATTTTAATAGATGAGAATGATCAGTCCACAGCAGGATTTTGTCCAATCACAGCTCACTTCAGGTAAAAAGGAGCGCTCCCATTGGTCGACACTGATGTCAACAACGAAGGAACAAGGAAATAAACCAAGGAAATGGGTTATTCTGTTGAAAATATGTCTTATTTTACAAAGAAACAACTCAAAAAAGATAAAAGAAGAGAAATGGGCAGCGTATTAGTATTTGGTAGTGAAAAAATGGCCTGGTTTACCTTTTTTTAAATAAAAGAAGCAGGAAAGATTACTACGCTGCAACAAAATGAGGTACTACAGCTTTAATTGAATGAGAATAAAGGCCAGTGTAGGAAAAGTCAGTTCTGTCTTTGCATTAAGCACTGAAAGAACAAGAAGATAACTACAGTCTCAAGCTTTATTTCATTGAGGAACATTGGAAATCTGAGGACAAACCCTTAAAGGAAACTCACTGTTTTTGTAAATGAGATCTATTTTCTGTAAAACACGGTCTCATAAACATAAACTTCGGAGGGTTTCCCAAAGATAAACTGAGCAGAGAACCACAGAGCGAACCCCGGAGCTCGGAGAACAACAGTGTGTTTTGCCGGCAGCGTTTTGGTTCAGGCCTGTGGCTCTGCTCACTGTGTTAAATGTAGTGGGCGGCTCATTTCATGCTCTCTAACCAAACTCCTCACTCTGCCAACATTTCAGTTCCGCTCTGCTCCCAGGACAACTCCAGTCCTCCTCCTCCATCGAAAGAGAACCAGGAAACATACATTTAAATTCTGCTTAGATTTTCTCATTGTATGCTTATTCCAGCTGTAAATCTTAGTATATATAGTTATGTATAGACCCTTCTACTGTGCAATTAATTGAATTTTCTATTTAAATTTCGGCTCCTAATGTTCACAAAACCTATGTAATCGAGGAAAAAAACTATTATTTATTTATTTTATTTTATTTATTTCTAAAAAACTGGCTTGTTTTCCATATTGTTGATCTTTATTTATTTATCTTAATTATTATTTCTGTAAATTTTTTAAGCTATTATTTATACGTTTTAATATATTATTTATTTATTTTAAGGAGAATTCACTGTTTTGTTCAATAAATCCAACATATTTCCAAAGTCAGTGAATAATCGTGTAAAATTATCATGATTTCAATAATGACCAGAATAATTATGATTTTTTTTTTTCCATAATCAAGCTTCAGAGCAGCAAAAGTAAAAGATTCAAGATTAGGTTATTGCCATTTCGATGAGAGCATTGATTTGAATTTGACTCAGAAAAAAATAGACAATAAGGAAGACAATGCAAAGAAAATACACAAATATGCATTAAGAGCTTCAGTGAATAAATATAAGTCATTTAAATGTTATTAAATTCTATGAAAGCATAAAAAGATACACAGATTTAAAACAAAACATTACGGTACGTTGTGAAAAGTCCTACAGATTTTAAGTCTTTGGAAAGAGTTTAAAGCCTCACAGCTTCAGGATCTGTGCTTCTACAAAAGCGACTCGTTCTACTTTTAATGCTTTGAAATCTTTTTCCTGAAGCAACGGGAACAAAAAGTGCAATCGGTAATTTTCAGTCGTAACTTTATAATGCGGGAGTTACACAAAAAAACACTGTGTATTTCAAAGGAGTAAAGGGCATTAGTCACAAAAAAAAACGCAAATTGTGTTGAAACAGCTGACTGAAAACCTGTGTGGGCTGTTAGTGAGTGGGTAGAGAACAAAAGTGAGCGGTCATAAAAAGCCTATATGTATATTTTTAAACCAAATAATCTCTAAACTAATCCACGTCCTTCCAATCTAATCCAGGTTATTAGTAAAGCACTTTTAAAAACAAACACAGTCAAAGTGCCGCAAACGAACATAAAGAAAAAACACATGTTGAGTTCAGTGTTAAACCAATGTTGAAGATCTTGTTTATTGTTTTGTCTCTCACTTTTGATTCTTTAAAACTGCCCCAACCTACTTCCTGTTTTGAATGAAAGCTCTAACAAAACAAATTGTCACTGCAGTATGTCATGTTATTTCAAACACACACATTTGGTTAAAGTAAAACAGTCAAAATTCCCAAAGATCGCGCCGCAGTATCTTCTCCCAGTTTGAGTTTTCTCCAGACGCAGCCTCTCTGAGTTAAATTAGAGACGATGCAAATGTGAAGTGATGTGCTTTGAGCTGCAGCTGCTTCATGTGTCAGCGACTCAACCCACAGACTGTCAGCTCTGAACGGCAGCTCGTCTCCGGCGGATCGGCCTTTGAACGGCGCCGTGACTCCCGACGTCGCAGAACCGGCTCTCGTTTGGATCTAAACCTGACAAAACAACATCCTCCAAATCCATTTCACAGCACAGACACCGCTAATTCCATCTTAACGCTCACAGTATTTTCACGGCCTCGTTATAAATCACAACGTCGGAGAAATAGTGGGATTTCAGAGGTGTCAAACTCAAAGTGATGAGGGGCCGCGATAGTTAATAAGAATCATTTCAGGGGCCGAAGGTGGAGACATTTGGAAGATTTTATACAAATTTTTTAGTTTTCATTTGAGTCTTACAAAAGTTGTCTTTAACATTTATTTCCTCCTTTGAACAGGTTTAGTCAGATTTGAACAGGTTTTAATTGGATTTGGATATGTTTTAGTCAGATTTGAACAGGTTTAGTCAGATTTGAACAGGTTTTAATTAGATCTGAATACGTTTTTGTTGGATTTGAACAGGTTCTAATTGGATTTGAATACGTTTTTGTTGGATTTTAACAGGTTCTAGATGGATTTCAACAGGCTTTCGTTCTCATTAATTACTTTTTATTTTGTTTTATTTTTGGATGCAAAATGGCATTGACAAAACTATGACGACAGCAAAATGTTTATGACCCATCCTCTGCCTCAACTCTAAAACCTTACACTCTTCTTTTAACCATCCAAACTATTAGAAGATGTATTGTACATAAAACGTCACAACAGATCCATTTCCAGTTCATCTCAGAGCCACTAATCCCACCTTAATGTTGGCGTTCCCAGTTCCCCGCTGCTGTGTTAATACTTATTGCAGTCTAATTGATGGCTGTCATGTAGCAGCTGTCACTCAGCCTCACGCCCGGGGCACCTGGGATATTACTGGCAAATCAATGGTCCATCTCAGTTATGTTGAGCCTCGTGCCTCGGAGCGTCTCTCTGGCTCGTTCAGAGACTGTATAATCTGAGTGAGTCATTCTCACTGACGCAGTCCACTGGTCAGCAGCAGGTGGACGATATCTACACAGCAAGGGCTTTTCTCTGTTCATTTTTTCAAGATTGGATTTAAGAGGTCTATAGGCTTTTTGATGGGTTTGGTTTTAGACTCAGACACGAAGAAATGTGGATTTTATCACACGTTTTGGTCAGAGACAGACTAACACTAATTATATCTATCCTTGGACAGATTTCTAAAAAAATAAGGCGACTTGAAAAAAGTGTATTCCAAAGACTGAAGCAGAGGCTGGATTGGCAGGTCTGATCTAACTAAAAGAATAGAGACAATACCTGGACATTAGAGAAAATCAGAATGCCTAATTTTACTACACAAAGACACAAAGAGGATGTATTACAAACATGTAACTTAAACCAGAACTCAGGAAAATGTTTTTCTGAGTTGAACAATGCAGATGAAGCCTGCTCAATAAACCAACAGCTCTGAAACTCAGGTGAGTCTGAGTCGCCAGAGATTCTGTTGAAGTTATTTTCATCTTCAATAATATTTTTAGTAAAATAAGCCATTTAAAATATTTAATACCAACTGTTTTCACATTAATAACTTGATCATTTGACAGTACAACTAGTTTTTTGTCCATTTTGACTTATTTAGACTATTTACTAAGTTGTTTATTTATTTACGTCTGTTTTTAGAGGTTTCAACACACGTTATGTTCACTTAACAGTCTTCCTTTTCTTGAAGCGCTGCTAATAACTGCTGCTGTGACTGGATTCACTCGTTTAAAAATTAAATTAGCACATTTTTGACTTTGCGTCCATCTTCCTTGTTGTTATGGTTTAAAATGTTCCAACTTTCTGACTGAAATCATATGAACAAACCAAAGTCTTCCCAACTTGGATTCCTTGGATAACTTGGATATTTCCGAGGAGCACATGAACGCACCATGAGTCTGACAGTGTTGCAATCTTAAAACTCATTATTTAGTCCGAACGGCACAGCTTTTATTGTCGATTTCTCATTATTTCTATTAAAAACCATTGGTCTGTGCTATTCACGGCAAACATCTGATGAAGATATTTCAGTCCTAAAGCTTTGATTGTCGCAGATGCACCAGCCTCCCTCCAGCCCACCCCCGACTGCCTGTTTGTGCATTATTTTGGCGACTGTCATCTGATGGTCTCTTCACTGTCAAAACGCTGCTCGGAAAACAGCGCAGCACGACGCCTTTGACAAGTAGCGTTCATAATCGCCATCAGCTGCTCCCCATTTCCCCAACCATCCCTCATTTCCTCTTCTGTCAACAACTCATCCATCCCTCTCCAGCTTTGTGTGAGTCACGGCTGCTTATTGTGCAAACCTGAAAAACGGCAAATCTAGAAAATAGTTGCCCACTTTTCGAGTCAAAAAAAGACGAGGAACAGACAAAGATTTTGACTTAACATTACGAAAACTTTAAAAACAAACCCTGACTTTGTCCAAATCCTATCTTCAACTCTCGGTTTTGCCGTGAAGCCGAGCCGCTGGTGCGTCTCTGGGATGTCCCGGTGCCATCGATCGAGCGGCAGCGGTGCAGAACTGGTGTTTGTGCAGAGAATGGGCCCTGTCCGCTCCCCTCTCATGCTTCGCCACACTGCGTACACCTGTCTAATTGGAGCTGGCGTCTGCCGTGCATACACAGCCAAGGGCCTCTCCACAGCCATTAGGACTCTGACAGGCCTGGCGCGCTTTTAAACTGCTGCGTTTTGCTTCTGCAGAGCGGGCCCCAAGCAGAGTTTGACGCACTGTGACAGCTCCAAAAGACAGCTACTCATGGCTTTTAGATGATTATAGCAGCAGCTTAGTCCAACAGTCTCCGCCGAACAAATCTGTAAGTATTTGCAGTATTCGGTCCAAGGTTCAGAACAATGTCAGGATCATGAGCTTTGAATTAACAGTGGTAGGTTTGGGAGAAGGATGGGACGTAAAAAATCCAGACACAAGTCTTTCCCACGACACAAGTCACTATAGTTATTGTTCATTTTCATATAAGACCCATTAGTTACCATTAGTATCCATCTTTCATTCTTAACCTGACACTACACAGTTTTCTTTTGGTCCCTGTCTCAGAATCCATTTTCTCGTTTTTTAACAGATGATTCCTGTTACAATGTGTTATTAGGTCATTAAACAGCTCTTTTTCTGATATGCATAAACAAAATCTCATCCTCCCTGTTTAATACTAAATTTACACAAACCATACAGCAACTTTAGCGCTACTGAATGACAAATTTTCTCACAAACATGGCTTCTTTACCACATTTATAGAGATAAAGGGATGAAAAATAACCAAATAAACATGTCCTGCCTTTTGACTGGACTGTCGCAGTGCAGGACAAGTAGCAATGGGGAGAAAAAAAAGGACCTGACCTGCTGCAGAGGCATTAAGTGGCAGTAGTATTGGACAAAGTGCAAGGATTATTGATTAATAAGCGTGGAGGTTTGCAGACACAATTATAAGTGACTTTTTTGCAGAAGGAAAGTCTCCACTGACGTTTGTTTTCATGTACATCAATCAACTAAGTGTCAGAATCCATAATATCGCTAACACAAGCCACGAGTTCTCCACAAAACTAGGACACTGGCTAAATCCAGCTTCTGAGATGTTTACATGCACCAAGACAAAAAAGATTCTTTAAAAATCATCAAAAGCAGTATACTTATGTAAATGCACAATGAACTTTTACTTCACATATGAACCCAGAGTGAGAAAGCTCCCCTGACTGACAGAGCTGAGGGTAAACACTTGAGAAGGCTGTTATGCAAAGAGCGGGTATCAACCGAGGAAAAGGAGAGCCCAGAGTGCTCCTCGCTCCTCTTCTGTCGGTGTCAGGAGCCTGTGTAGAGAACCCAGCGGCCCCATTTCCCGTGAGAGGCTGTAGCGCTGAATTTTGATAACACTCGTTTCCAATTGAGCGCTTCAAAGAGGGAAAAGGCTGGCAGACAATTAGAGCGAGAGCTTAGCCCGGGCGCCCTCAATAGCCCTTGATGAGCGCGAGTGGAGAGTTTGGATAGGTTAATCAGGCGTAATCTGGAAGCAGGTGTCGAACACGCAACCTCACAATCCTCCAACCTGAATTATATGATCGTCACATTCACAAAAGAGCGTCTTTTAATTAAACACAGTGTCCTTTGGCGTCGTCTCTTCCTTATTCAGGAGCGTGAAGCAGCGCTGATTGCATCAGATCACTGACACCGAGAACAAATTGCTTTTTCTGCAGCGGCGATGATGAAGGGGGTGGGGTCGGGCTGCGTGTTTGGGAAAAGAGGGGAGGGGGTGATATCAGAGTGTTGCTTATCACATGAGGAAGCTACGATGGTGAATTTAATCTAAAGATGATGCAGAAATGACTCTGAGAGAATCAGCTTCAAAATGTTTGGTGAAAAATAGACTTTGGTGCATTATTCTTTCAGATACATTAAAATTGACACTGTTGTTGTGTTTTGGAAACTAGGGCTATGTCTGAACAAATGTGTTTTAAAGGTATAACTCTGGCTAAAGCTAAAACTGAGACCTGTGTAGCCCACCTATACCGAATGTATTATGGTAAGGGCCCCTGAGTTCTCGACCAACTCAAAACGTAAATAAACCATGAGTATGAAATAGTAGTATGAAATATCCAAAATATGTCTAGAAGTCAAATTACTTACTGCTATTAAGTCCTAAGTAGCATTTATGCATTAGTATTAACCTTTAAGCAATGACCACATCACATTCATTCAAACTTAACGCTTTAGTAAAAAGCAAATGACCAAACATGAGTGAATTAAATGAACTGTAAATTTACTGAGCGAGCAAATTTAAGGTGAACAGGTAACAACATGTAGGTAAATTACTGTAATATTGCTCAGATGACCTCAATGTCTATGCTTCTTAAACAGTGCAGTGGACCCACTCACAATCACTCACACACACACTGGTCCGTTTATAATATTAACCCTTATAGTTGCAGGTCTGAGCGATGCTGGGGATCGGTGAGACCCAAAACTCAATGAGCGCTTCACTCTGTGAGCCAAAACAAATAATTAAGCTGTACCTGATCCAGTTGTTCAAGGTCAAGCATGTAACACTGACAGTCAGAGAGAAGGCCATGCTGTGTTCCAAGATGGCGGCGTAAACACGTGCGTCCTGGTCCTGGTCTAGACTGCTCACCCACGATGTCCGGAAAATATAATGAACAGGTTAACTTAGCTCCTCGCAGATGACAAATCTTCACAATCCAAGCCGGAATTATGAGAAAACTGTTTGTAGAAGGCTGGGTTAGCTATACTGTTCTACTTCTGCAGTAACTAGCCAGTGAATGCTAACTGACTTGAGCTAATGAGTAAAACTCCGCGGCAAATATACTTAGCTGCAGGACTTTCTTCGAGTTGAAAAACGTCCATAAGCGTTCCAAACTTATGCAGAACAAGAATCCATCCCCGACCACTGGATTAATGATCTCGAAACTTGTCTACACAGTCAAAAAAAACAACGACATGAGTTAACGTTTCAACTCACGGTTTTTCTCTCGCTGTTAAGCTAACGCTAATACTATCACTCACTTCCGGTTTCACATGCGTTAAGCTAATACAAAGATTGACCAGCAACAGTAGTACACAGACATAGCACTTCCTCTGGCTCTTCAAAATAAAATGAAATATAATACATCTACTGCATATTACACACTACATGTTTTAGCTTACACTCAGGTACTTTTAAACATTTTTAAACATGTTAATCAATAAATATATATTTATGTAACATATAACTTATTAATGCTTTTTAACCTTTTTTGTGACTTATTTAAGGACCTTCTATATATCTTCTATCTAATAATATATTCACATATTTGTCAGGGTTACACCTGTAACTTGTGCCGTCTTTAATGACCAGGTAATTGAAAAACTTAAAACAACAGCCATAAATATTTTCTGAATGTGTGTTTTGTAAGTGTATATATCGTATATGCTTTAGAAACAACCACATGTCTCAAGTAAATATATGACAGGATGTTTTACAGAAATAATCTGAGCGATAAAATGTACTGGTCTGTTATGAATAAAGAATACTGTACGACAGTAAAACCATCCCCAGAAACAAGAGCCCACTGTGAACACAACAGCAGAGAGTGTGTTCATATTTTCAATACATAACAGACTCAAACAGAAGGGAATATGAACAGCTTTTAACATGGTGACCATGAAATACTGTACATCTGGAGCTTGGACACTTCTCAGTTTGAGGTATTTGTATTCAGTGTGTGTCTACCTGAGGATTTAGCTGTTAACGAGGTCATTCAGAGAGAAAATATGTGAAAAAATATATGAAACAAAGGCAAATAGGCCATGTTTATGACCACTTCTTGTGTGTCAGGACTGCAGCAGCTGGTTTACACTGCCCCTACTGGTCTGGAAGAAAAACTACAGTTGAGCATATACAGTTACACATACAGTTGAGCCTCTTGATTTCTTTAGTGTCTCATAATTGCATTGAGTAAGATGAAAAATACACCTCACAACATTGCAGCAAAACCACAGCGACACTTGAACGACCTGAAGAAATAAAGCCTGTGTTGTTGTCAGTGACAGGTCCCAACAGCAGCGACGGTTAATTGATGAAGCTCGCTCAGATTCAGGCCCTGATCAATAAAAACACAGAGTGACTGACAACAGCAGACTGCCCATCATCTTAACAAGCGCCCACTCAGCTCCAGCCGATATATCGACACTGACTCCACTCACTCACACGCCGCTGACTCACACTCTAATAACCGCCAGAGTTTTAGTGTCAGAACATGATTGTGCAATTATTTTTTTCTGTGGGATATTTTTAGGGTCTGTGTAAATTGCACAAATCAGACTGAACAGAACTAGTGCCTCGGTGCAGCGTCTTCTTCAGAAGGACATTCAGAGAGAGGAAATTAAAGACATAAGAACAATTAGTTTTAGAGTTTACTAAAATTAGAACAAAGCTGAAGCATTAATAACAAAGATCTGTAGCACGCCACAGCATTCAACATTTTTATTTTTAAATCTAAAAGTAGAATAGTAGATTATTGCGTGTAGCATTCTTGCTTTTGTCCTTGTTAAGTTCTCATTTAGTGTTGATCAGCCCTGGTTTTACTCTGATTTTGGTTTAGTACTGGCTTATTTTTTCCCTTTTGGTTTATTCTTAAGTTTATTTATATGTAGGTTTAGTCCTGGTTTAGCCCTTGTTTTGATTTCTGTTTAAGTTGAGGATATTATCTTTGGGTCTTACTTTAGTCTTTTGGTTATTCCTTGTTTTCCTGCTTGAGTCTTGGTTTATTTTTCATTAAAAGTTTGGCTTACGGCCCGAATTTTGCTGATATTAATGTGAACATAGGAGTTGGAGCTAAAGCAGTGAGACTTAATAATGCTGTGCTTCATATAAATACACTTTATACACAATGAAATAAGAACAATATATAAAAGAGTGAATTGCAGAATAATAAAAAATAAAGTGAACTGAGAAGCAGCAAAGACCAAACAACACAGACAACACTAAATTTGCTGATGATGGTTACATTTTAATGAAGAAATTCCAGAAAAAAAAAGATTGTGAATCATTTCTTCAGAAACAGTAACAACAAACATGCTCAATCTCATTTAGACCATAAGTTAATCAGTTCCTTGATTCATTTTTCCAGTCAAGATTATTATTTTATTTCTGGTTGTTTGTGAATCTGATCAACATTAGAAGGACTTTTCTACTAAACCTGCTCTGGACCAGACTAAACTCACTGTAACTTTCAAAATGCACCTGTTTCATGGAATTAAACGTGCCAGATTTAGCAAAATAATCCTTTAACATAACAAGACAGCTTTATGGAACAACCTTTTGGATTAATCATAGTTACATCATGTTTAGTTCCTGGTTTAATCCTGGTTTAAGTCTAAAACAGGACTGGTTTAGCCCCAGTATGTCTTATAGCTTCTTTAAAAAGCACCGATTGTAATAAAGAGGGTCTAGATGATGTCTGAGACCGGCCCCGCTCCTGGCCCTAGATCGTTCTGATTTAAAGTCGGCCCTGGGCCCCTCCTGAAGCCTCTCTTTAAAACCTGATGTGATTCTGCTGCAGTAAATTGTTGTGGCTGAAAATAAAGCCCCTTTAGCCCCATGTGACTTCAGCAGCCATTAGTCTGAGGCGGCTGAGCTCTGACTATGATGACAGGCAGCGGCGGAGCGAGCGGGCCCCAGGGGTGGGACTCTGGGGGCCGGGGGTCGGACGGGGCCAACGTATTTATCTGAGCATTAATCTGAAGGAAGAGGACGAGAGGATGACCCTAAACCCACAGAGAAATCATCAAAACAGGCTGATTTTACGTTTTTAGTTCAGTGGCATCTACTGAGTACAATCCACATGTTCTGAACCTGTGACTGGATTAATCTGAATAAAACCACGTTCTGAAAAAAATATTGCATTGTTTTCTGATAATCTTGGCGCAATTAAGGTCATATTCAGAGCTGGACACGTGGAGTTTGTTGATCCCAATCTCATTAATGCAGCTACAAACAATTTAATAGCTCCTTTTGAACAGCTGTTGCCCTTAGCAACACATTTCTTAAGTGGAATCAAGAAGTTAGCATTGTTGTAGCTTTAGCATTTATTGTTTATTTCTTAGCTTTAGCCTTCATCTTTAGTAATTACTAGGTTTAGGCCCTGTTTACTCCTGGTTTAATCCTTATTTAAACTGGTTTAGCACTGGTTTTGTCTTCAGATTATAGGTTTAGCCTTGGTTTAGTTTGGTTTATGAATATGTTTGGTCTATTTCTGGTTTAATATTTAAGTATAAGTTTAGTCTTTGGGTTAATCTTGGGTTTAGTCTTGCTTTTCTTCTCGGTTTGGTTCTTGTTTATCCCTTTTTCGCTCTTGGTTTATCTCTGATGTGGACTGTGGTTTATTACCATGGTTTAGTTCTCGTTTAGTCATGGCTCAGACTTGGGTTATTCCTATATTTAACCCTCTTTCTAGTCTTGGTTTGGTCCTGGTTTAATCCTTGTTTGTCTGCTTTGGCAGGTCTGGTCTAGTATTTTGAACAAGTAGAAACACAAAAACAAAAAAAAATGTGCATATTTTTAACAATACATCCATCCTTTATCTTTTAATTTACAAGTCTAGGCTTTATTTGAGACTTAAGCGCTGGTTTACTCCTGTTTTTTCTTTGGTTTAGTTCTGGTCTAGCCCTGTTTCAGTTGTGGTTTAGCGCTGTCTTATGCTTATGTTTATTTTCTAGGTTTAGTTCTGGTTTAACCATGTTTTATACTCCATTTAGCTCTGTTTTAGTCCTGGTTTAGACAGTTTATCTTTGGTTTATTCCAATTTTAGCTGTGGTTAATCCTTGTTTAATCCTTGCTTATTCTTTGGTTTAATCCTGAGAAAAGGACAGTAAATTAAAATATGAATGAATAATTAAAACAACCCACTAGTCATCTAATAACTACATCAGTCTTTTATAAAGGGGCATGTGTTTCAGAGGGAGTTCGTTGTCCAGATTTGCCTCAGAGTCCTCACCTTGCTGACCTTGTTCCATCATTTTATGCTGCGTTACTTCTGATGGAAATGTAAAATAGAAAACTGGAGCGATCGGCAGCGAGGCCAAAGCATTAAAGAGCGGCTCCACTGATCACTGACGGATGTGGCTTCAAAGAGAAACTGGCCCGAAGCTGAACCTGCAACACTGTCACCTGTCATTTACAGCTCATGCCCCAAGACGGGACACATGGTGCAATATTAACCAGAGTATGTGCAGTGGGTCCTCGGTCAATCCAACAGTGAGGACCAGATATATTCACATTTCTTGTTTTTTAGACATAAATATACCTAATACATGGGACAAAATGCATTTGTACTCACTTATATTCATGAAATTCTCTTTTTTGACAACAACAACAGTAAAATTCGGCATTAGAATAACCTGTAGTGACCCAAAATCAGACGGCAAAAGCAGATCAGTGTCCTTTTTGCTCCATGTCCAGCCTCTTAAAGCGCCACACACACTCCACACTGGTTTCACTTCATTGTCATTCCCTTCTCTCACCCTGTTTCCTGTATATATACTATCTAAAGTTACGTAAAGGCCAAAAAAAATCAAATGTGGGTCATGGTGAAGTTTAGAGAAAAAATTGTGATAAAAAAATATACTGCCTAATAATAAAATCAAGAATGAAAACTATTTTATTTTACTTTATTTATTTTATTTTATTTTATTTTATTTTATTTTATTTTATATTTTATTTTATTTTATTTTATTTTTGACACAAACCCTGCCTCGATTTGCACTGTTAAAAAAAGTCTGTAACATTTATAGTGAAATACCTATAAATATACACAAGTAGAAAACTCTATCACTTTATTATTTTTTACAATATGTACAAAAACATAAAGATTAAAATGTTTTTTACTAGTTCTCAGAGTCAGCTGGGACTTGAATTTAAATATACTGAAAAAGCACTGGATATTTATTTATTTATTTATTTATTTTATTATTGTGCCATAATAAAACTGACGATGTATATGCACCAGTGTTTTAGTCATTTTAGTGTGTTTTAGATGTTGTTTTTTACACTGTGCCTTTTGTTAACTGAGAAACAGCTCCTTATTTATAAGAAAGTCATTTTAATGTATATAATTGATATGTTTTAATAAATGCCATCACGTTTATAATATCGGATCTGCCCAAACGTCCAACAGCGACAGCATTTAACACTGGGTTCCATTTCTCTTCTTCTGCAGACACAGGTTCAGACGATAAATCTTGTTGAATTTACATATTTGAAGTCATTTTCCTGCGATGAATTCATACACTTTCATATATTTACATTGGCATCCATCACAAAGAACCCGTCGCCTCCTTTTGTCTCCATTTCCTTCCCTCGTAGACGTAAATGTAGACATAATTCGACATGCCTGCGCTCCGCTTTTCCACGCAACCCTACAACAATCAAAGACGACACCACGATCACTTCAGTTCCTTTCCAATCTGGATAAATGGATTTCACACCACGTCGACATGAATGGGAAAGAGCGGCTGCCAGGAAGTGATTTGAATAAAAAACGGCTCCTGTTTCTTTTCGAGTGAAGTGATTTAAAGCCGGTTTCTCATTTTTTTAGATGTCTGGTCTGTGTCTGAGAGGTTAAAGTTCAAGGTCAGCGTCAGGGGCATGAACCTCGGAGCTAACAGTGATCGAAACCAGGACAGTGTTAGCTGTGTTCTGACGGATACAGGACTAGGACTGTGAACAGAGGCAAAAATGGTCTTAAATGTAGACGTTTATGAACACTGGGAAAGGCGTCTCAATCTCCACTCTCTATTTTCATCGTTTTTGAGCTGTTTCTCTGTAAAATAAGTCGTATTTTCAACAGAATAACTCATTTCCTTGGTTTATTTCCTTGTTCCTTCGTTGTCGACTAATGGGAGCGCTCCTTTTTACCTGAAGTGAGCTGTGATTGGACAAAATCCTGCTTAAATCTATTAAAATCCTTAATAATAAAGACTAGATCACGTCTTAAGGTCTCATTTTTTCAGATGATTCCTGTTACAATAAACTTTAGGAGATTACACTGAGAAAAAAATCAGGTAATGGACTTTTAAGCCACAATTGAGCTGAACTGAGCCGATCAGAACCGTAAAGACACGTGTAGATTACAAGGCTTTCAGACAATATACAAGAAAGTAGAAAAGTGAACATTTAACATGAATCCACTTCAAGACGGAGCTGCACAGTGTTTTAAAGCCTTTTTTTGCTCCCGTAATGCCTCAGTCTGATGCAATTAAAGACACATATGAAGACAAATTTAACTGATTATGATCCTCACTAATATAACATTTCCTAGAGCTAACTTGCCTCAAACTAGTTCTAGTGTGTCATGGCTTTTATTTCCCAAACAATGCAAATGAACGCAACAAAACTGATGTGAGGCTCGGTCAAAGAGAAAAAAAACATCTTAGACTGTTTCCTAATCTTTGTTGGGATTATACGGAGCAGCTAATGTCGTGCAGTCTCATCTTCAAATGGATTTTCTTCATTTTAAACAGCTTCCAGTTGCAAATAAACAGCGAGTGTGCACCTTTGACTCGGTCCAGGCCTGTGTTGATTACAGACTAATCAGGACCAGGCGGTTCTCAGGCGGTGCTCGTCTTAAGTGCCTTGGGGTCATCACCGAGAGCATCAATAGCACAGAGGGTCTCAACAGGCTCCCGATGGACGAACGCGAGACGAGTGGCTGAGATGACATGTTTTAGATGAGGGCAGTTTAGATAATGGTGGTTTATTAGCTTCAATGAAATCAGTCAAACAGATACACGTCCTCACTTTAACTCACAACAGCCACGTGTCTCTGAAAAAGTATACTGTAGCTTAAAGAGATGGAAAATACCATAAAAAACAAGCACATTTTAAAGTCAAACAGGTGAACATTTAACTTTCTCCAAGATAGAAAAGGAAAAGTGAAAATGAAGAACCATATTTAGGTTTAAAACTGTAATTCTCAACTTAATATTTGCCACCATTTTTAAGAAAACTAAAAAAAATCCTTGGCCTTCACTGTTTCATTCATAATCACACTTAAACAAACAGTATTTGAATGGACTCCAATCAAAACTATTGCTAAAGACCAGAAGTTCTCAAATGTTTTACACCAAGAGCCACTTCAGAAAATATCCATCTTCTTCTAAAATATAGTCCCAATCCCAGCCCTCCTCAGAGACCAGACCTGAACCAAAGGAGTAAGGGGCAAGTGGGAGAAATGGGTTCGAGCCAAACAAGTCTAACCCATTTTTGAGTTCTTTAGTAGTTTACACATTTGACAATTTCACTGTTATTCTCTTAAACTGAGTTGTATTTATCGCCTTTGAACCATTCTGCTTTGACTGAAACACCTTGGCGTTAATTTAGCAGCAATAATGCTCAATAATAAATATATAATAAATAATAAATTCCAATTTAGTAGAATAATAGTATGGCTGCCCACAATATCACCACAACGAATCTGTCTGTCTTTCTATGCATCCTTCTCATGTCTTTTTTATTACATTTATTTTATAAGTGAATTTGTGGAGTTACTTTTACAGTTCTCATATTTGGAATAAGGTAATTGCGAGGTTGATTGGGGCGAGCTATGAAGACTATAGACCATCGCAGAAGCATTAGAGAAACTTACTGTTCTCACTAAATAAAAATATATAGTAAACAAATAAAACCTTCAATGTAAATCTTTAAAAACACATCTTTGAAGCTAGCGTGGAGCTCTCAGTCCCATCGGTGCTGCTAACGTCGCTAACGCCACACAAACGCGCTGTATGTGGATGTGTTTCTACGGGAACAACTCTTGTGTTTACGGTCGTCGGCTGAAACACGAGAAAGACTTGGCCCCGGAACAGCTGTCGGCGGCGGGTATCAGAGGTATCAGAGGCATCAGAGGCATCAGAGGCATCGGGGCAGTTTGTGGAGGTGTCTGCAGTTTGCTGACTGCTGACGTTTGTTGGCACAGACTTGGACGCTCCATTGATCCGTCTGTGCCTCTGTCACTTTGTCTGGAGGCTGTATCGTTAACAAGAGGAACTCAGCAGAAAAAAACACTCCACACAGCGTCAGATGTGGAGCTGCAAATCCACATTATTTCTCTATTTTTTACAAAGACAACACTCTAATTTCACCTCAGTCCACATTTACTGAGTCAGTTCTAGTTCTAGACACAAAAAACAAACAATAAAAGCATCCAGACCGACGTGTCTCCAAACGTTTCAATGTACTCCTCGCATTTGAATCCTGTTCTTTACAAATGAAAGAGCCCTTTTGTTAACTACGTATAATCTCATTTATTCTTCAACAAACGTTTACTCAAACAACGACATAAACTTGACGTAACCGCTGCGTCTTGTTGTTTTAAAGCGATACTTCAGTGTTTTCTTCTGGACGTTTGTTTAGTAACAGTTGTGGAGAACATTAAAAACTCAATTTTTCCATTGAAAGCTGCAAGATATAAAGTGGTAGAAGATGAAAGAATGAATACGTAGAGCAAAGGTTCCCTTGTTTTTATTTTGCTGTTGGACCCTTGTGTCAAAAGGACAATCATGAAGTGCTTATGGAATCTTTTTGAAGGAAAATTTGATTGAGAACACCCACTTAGAAGGTATTTCCTCAATATACTGTGTGTTACAGAGAAATATTCCATATTTTGTTTCAGATATAGCACAAAGAGGTGTTTAAAAATGTCAAAATAAATGCATCTAACCTTTTGCATGGACAGTACTTTTTGAACTTATTGCATCCTTCTTTCCTTAAACTCCTGTCTGCTTCTCCAAACCAGAAGTGAGCTGACAATGACCCTTTTTACAGAATACTGGGCTATTCCTTTCACAGAGCTATTGTAAAACATGCTCAGTGTCCTACAGCAGACCATTATTACACAAAAACCGCTTTAAGAATTTGAAAATTGCAAAGTATTAAGCATTTATTTGTGTTTTGCTGCTTCTCTGTTTTGACTACAGACATGAATAATGCAGGGACTAGACTGTGATCCGCACTTCTATTGTGTCAAGAGCAGCAGGAGATGGGCTGCATTCATTTTTGGAGCACTTCTGTATTTGGTGAGGCTGGGAAATGACATTTTTATCAGCTGTTTGCCTCCTTGAGTTGCCTGGAAATTGAAAACTTGCATAATGAAGCCAGTAAAAGTGGGAAGTTTTCAGCTTCAACAACGGCACCCAAAGGTTTTCTCCACTGCTAACTTTAAAGAGGCGATGCTAATGCGTTATCACCGGGTTTGATTGTTAAGACGCGAGCCTTGGGTGTGATTTGGCAGAGAATACGTGGCCCTGTCAGTTTCAGTGTGTTTCTAGATTAAGGCAAATGAAGCATTGTGCACATGGAGGGAGTCACAAAGACAGCACAGCAACGAAGCCAAAACCAAAAGCCCAAACAAAACCACACTCCGTCGTTTCAAATCCAGTAAAGAGTGAGCACAACACAAATCATTCGAGCTGATTTCGTGCTTACCTTTGGCGTCTACGGCGGCCACAAAAACGAGCAGCAAAAGGAGACAGTCTCTGGACGTATTCATGTCGTTACGCGCGTTTGGTGCCGTTCGCAGTGGACGTCCTTGGGGTTAAAAGACTTTTCCTCCAGCGACAAAGCGACTGGTTACACGAGGAGCGCGCTTTTCTCCTTCCTCCCGGTCCTCGGTGAGACTTGAGCCCGGCTACGCGCTCGCAATTCACTCATTTGACTCAAAGAGAGACGAGGGTTTAGTTCGCGTCCGCCTCCACGAAGACAAAACGGGGCTGAGTAGTACGCGCTCCCCGGATCTCCGCGGCTCTCCCCGGCCTCACACCTCTGAGGGTCTGGGTAGGTTAGTGTAGGTCGTGGAAGGTCCGTTAGGTCCGTGTGGCTCGTACAGATCGTACTCCCAGCCTGCTCTCCGGGGCAGTGCCGCCACAGTCCGCCAGCACCGCGGACAGATCCTCGCGTTCAGCCAATGAGAGGCGAGCGGAGCTGATGAAGCCAAAGTTTGTCACATTAACACTGTGTTTAACGGAATTACATCACACGCGCTCCTTTTACAGACATTCACTTGGTTTAAATGCACTCAGGTGTCTTTAAGAGCTTTATTATTGCACCTATTGATCGTCATCCTCTAGATATTGAATACTGTGTGTTTTAATTCACCATTTTTCTTTGTTCTGTTTTAGGAAAATTGCACAACTGGACAAATAGCTAAGCACACACGCACATTTATATATGATTATTATACTTTTAGCTTATTTACACTGTTGTTGTTTACTACTAACAGCTCATCGTTAAACATGATATATTTGTTTAATAAATCTAATCCTGATGAAGAATCTGATTCTGATTCTGATTCTGATTCTGATCCTGATTCTGATTCTGATTCTGATCCTGGTTCTGGTTCTGGTTCTGATCCTGATCCTGATCCTGATTCTGATTCTGTTCCTGATTCTGATCCTGATCCTGATCCTGATCCTGATCCTGATTCTGATCCTGATTCTGATTCTGATTCTGATCCTGGTTCTGGTTCTGATCCTGATCCTGATCCTGATTCTGATCCTGATTCTGATTCTGATCCTGATCCTGGTTTTGGTTCTGGTTCTGATCCTGATCCTGATTCTGATCCTGATCCTGATTCTGATCCTGGTTCTGGTTCTGATTCTGGTTCTGATTCTGATCACTGCTGCAGACCTGGAGCAGCTCTGACCTTGTGATTCCAACAACACCCTCCAGTCTCACCTCTTGGAGCCTGGGATCCTGATGCTGATGCTGATAAGTGCCATGGCAACCACATCATCAGTGTTTATAGATCTGTATTGTAAGGTGCATTCAGTAGAAGTTGAGTTGGACTAAACTGAAAAACAATCTGTAAATGTAATAATTCTGTGTTTCATTGTCAGAGGTTGTTCTATAGCTGTGGTCATCAACTGGTGGCCCAGGGGCCACATCAGGCCCCTCACAGCCTTCCATCCGGCCCCCAGGAGAAAACCAGCAAACATGAGTTGAAACATATATATGACTATTGAAATTACTCAAAAATGACTGAAATTGAGATGATTTAGCCAAAATGAATTTCTTTGTTTTACTTTTTCACAACAAATCATCTTCAAACAGCAAACCTGCTTTTTCACAAACTGTTTGAAAAAGATATGTATTGATTCATTTAACAATATAATTTAGTTTGAAAGTCTGTCCCCCAACAGCACCTAAAAAAAACCAAGCTCGAGCAAAGATAGTTGTAGTAGTAAGTAAAAAGTGATCAATGATTCAGTTCAACTTTTTTGATCCCTAAAGGGAAAATTAATTTCTTAGTTTAGTTTCTTCAAATGAAATAAAATGCAAATGAACTGATCAGACTCTATCTGCTCAGACTGGTCACATGCCTCTATAAGTGGACTGGTCAATCTAAGTTTCACACAGAGAATGAATGTAAGTGCACAGAGGCGTCTCTAAGTGTTAACCCTGCGACTGGGTTTCCTCTGTCTGCTTTCAGAAACAGACAGGGACAAAGGACCAGAGCCTGGACTAATGAGGCTAATGCACACACTTCTCTTTGTAACTTTATGAATAAAATACGGGGCTTTAAAATCATTCAATGACACGGTAACAGCCTCAGATTTATGTTGATGCTTTATTGGTGTTTTACAGCGAGTTTTAACATTTCCTTAGATTTGAATTTTGCTTTAATCCAAAAACAGAATGTATAACTTAAAACTATACACAGTTATTGGTGTTTAGTCAAGCGTCCATCACTGCAGTGCACTATAAACAAATGTGTTCAGAAGCAGAGAGCATTAAGAGGTCGTAAAGCCAATCATGCACACTCTATTTCATTAACAAGTCAATTATTTGAGTTTGCAGGCTTGAAAAACGGTCAAATCACAAAAGCGCAAGCCAGCACAAAGGAAACAAAGTGCTTGTATCAGTCTTTACAGAGATTAGCCATACAGTGACCCGCTCATCAACATGTTTGCTCTGTGGAAATGGCCAAATCTGCATAAAAGAAGAGAAACACTTATGAATCAAACATGAGAATAGACAGCAGCCGGTGGGGGATTAATGCACAAGGCTTCGATGTAACGCAGCGTCGCGTCGGAGATGAGAGTCTTCTGTGAGAGATCCCTTTTGGAAACGCACTTCTTCTCTGCTTCGGCTCAGATTAAGATGTCGTTTGATTCAATGCAGTCTCGAAAATAAGACGTATCTGGGTAAAGTGGCGCTTCATTCTGGAAAATAATCAGCATCAGTTTGTTTTTGTGACATTTCTGAGCAAGTTTGTCATAAATTATGTAAAAATAAAAGTATGGGTACGATAGAAAGTCATGTACATAAATGGCACCAAACTTAAAAATGCAGTGGTTAAAACTTCTAATACAAATAAAATACTAATACACTAATATACACAGTTCAACTTTAAACTGATTAGACGTTTCATCGGATGATTTTGGGCCAATGTGTTTGAACTGGAGCCGACTCCTTCAAATGTAAACCTGTGATTGGCCAAAGTTTTGTGTCACAATCTGAACATTTAAACTTTTTCCACAGACTATTCTTATTGCAATCATCCCTGAGATTTACTCTATTCATAGATTTAGTACAGTCTGTGTAGAAGTAGTAGTAGTAGGTTTTATTTTGTTATGACAGCATTCTAGGATTCACTGTTGCTGGATTTAATAAAACAGAATATAATAGTTCACGTTTATACAACATTTTCAACCTTTTAGTCAACGTGATTTGAGGATGTTTTAGTTGGATTAAAACAGGTTTTAGATGGATTTGAACAGCTTTTAGATGGATTTTAGCATGTTTTAGTTGGATTAAAACAGGTTTTAGTTGGGTCTGAACTGGTTTTAGATGGATGTAAACAGGTTTTACTTGTGTTTGAACTGGTTTTAGATGGATTTGAGCATGTTTTAGATGGATTTGAGCACGTTTTAGTTGGATTAAAACAGGTTGTAGTTGGGTTTGAACTGGTTTTAGATGGAGAACATTTTACTGGATAAGCAGTTTATTTTGAGGTTTGAACTGGTTTTAGATGGATTTGAACAGTTTTGATGGACTTGAGCATGTTTTAGATTGATTTGAGCATGTTTTAGTTGGATTAAAACAGGTTTTAGTTGGGTTTGAACTGGTTTTAGATGGATTTGAACAGGTTTTAGATGGACATGAGCATGTTTTAGATTGATTTGAGCATGTTTTAGTTGGATTAAAACAGGTTTTAGTTGGGTTTGAACTGGTTTTAGATGGATTTAAACAGGTTTTAGTTGGATTTGAGCGGGTTTTAGATGGATTTGAACATGTTTTAGATTGATTTGAGCACGTTTTAGTTGGATTTAAACAGGTTTTAGATGGATTTGAACATGTTTTAGATTGATTTGAGCACGTTTTAGCTGGATTGAAACAGGTTTTAGTTGGATTTGAACTGGTTTTAGATGGATTTGAACAGGTTTTAGATGGACTTGAGCACATTTTATCTGGATTAAAACAGGTTTTAGTTGGGTTTGAACTGGTTTTAGATGGATTTAAACAGGTTTCAGATGGACTTGAGCACATTTTATCTGGATTAAAACAGGTTTAGTTGAGTTTGAACTGGTTTTAGATGGATCTGAACTGGTTTTAGATGGATTTGAGCCTGTGTATTAATGCTGTGTGACACTACTGCTTTTGTTGGACATGTCCGGTCTAAAGAGAGCCCAGAGTAGCACAGGGAGGACAGTACGGGGCATTTCTCGTCTGTTCCAGTGAGCTCTATCTACAGCTTCATTTCCTCCACTTCTGAAGCATCTGCCAATCACAGAGCCTCTCACCGTGGGCGCTCTTTAAACTGCTCATCAAATACAAAAACACTTCATATCCTGCTGTAACGTAACACAGAGCCGAGGCAGGAAATTCAGAAAATCTCAAACCAAACTGAATTTAAACCAGGCTTTTAAAGAACGGCACAGATAAGACATTTCAATCAAAGCTGCAGGTGATGAACATTTAGGACTCACACAAACTGTTCAGAGACAATGCTTCTTTGGAATATTTTAAGGATTTGTATTAAAATCAGGTAGTGAACTTTTAGCACTGGCAGTTCTTTATAATGTTTCTTTTCTTTCTTTCACGTCGTCTCTTTGCAGTAATTACTGATGCAGCACCTCCAAAGGCGAAGGGTTTAATGGCATTTTTCAGTTTGATGGAGCTCAGTATGAAACACAACCAGAACAATTAAATCTAAAACAATGGTGCAACTCTAGACCCTGATCAAACCGGTCAAAAAACAACTCCACAAACGCAACTTATCTTCGTCTGGCTCCTGTCGTCTATTGATTTTTACTCCACATTTTTGCATTCAGCGTAGCTTTCCTGCTGCGACAGTGACTGATAGAGCGGCAAACCAAAAAAGATCAATGTGAGATGTCTTAATTAGCGCCAGTGCTCGTCTGCAGATACAATAGCTACGGTTTTACATAAAAGAACGCTTAATGGAGTTTTAATGTTCATTTACATACACCATTATAGTCCCTTGCAATCAAAGACAATCAGCTCTCTCTGTCTGTCGAAGCAAAAGCAGAGAGTTCTGAAAAACAGTTTAGATTTGAGCAGGAAATTAAAGAAGGAGATGAATCCCTGTGTTTTGTTCTCATTGTAGTCACAACCAATTTCCTTGTTTCACTAAATTGAACTTAATTTTCTCAAAGAATCGTAAAACCTGGCTTCGTCGGTTCCTGTAAGAGCTGTTAAAGTAAAACGCAAGCTTTTATGTCTTGGACACAAAAGAGACCAAATTTAATGGAGCAAGTGTGTCGTTTAATTCATTCAAAACACTTAAAAGGATGTGGTTTTGTGCTGAAATGCTTAAAGGAAGACGACGGTGTTGGTGCTTTAATAGATCCCTTTCTCTCTCAATCTTTTCTTTTTTCTTTTTTAATCTGTTTCTTTAATCTTTTATATCGTTTATGAAAAAGACCTAGTGCTCAGTTGACGTATCTGGTTAAATAAAGGTCAACTAAATGAAAGAAAAACCGTAAATGTGTCTCTGTTCTTCATTTAGTTCCTGCATCAAACTGCATTTGTTTTTGTTTTGTTTTACAGATCCAACATGGCCGCCTTAAAATGGGGTGGAACCGTCAAAAACTCTTGAGGTGGTTGAATACTTTGTGCAAATGTAGTTAAAGTATGAAAACAAATCAATAAATGTCTCTAAATGTTAACCCTGTGATTGTTCCTTTAATCAGGCCCAAAGCTGGACAAGATAAATGTCGTGAAAAACTCTTGGCTTTAACGGAGAGTGTGTGAGAAAAAAACAGTTTGATCACCTGAAAGTAATAAGCATCATCTGTGAAAGAACTCATCTAGGCTTTATTTTCAAGGACTGGAATAAAACAGAATAGGTTTTTAGACAATCACAGGCACTTCCATTGGTTTACAACGCTTATGAACAAGGAAGTAACTATCAATAAAACAGAGAGAGTATAAAAATAAACAGTGAAAAGGGAAGAAACTGGGATAAATAATGGAAACACGTTGACTCAGTGTTTGTTTTTGAGGTAATTGTTGAACTCAGAGACGTTTAACTTTCTCTCAACTTTGTTTTGGTGTGATGTATTCATATTTTGAAGAAGAAAAACTGGTCTGTTTTTGATGAATCAGGAAATGCTGCTTTAAATAAATCAGATTTTTCTTCTCTGCTTCTTTTCTCTGAGGTGACAGTACGGACCAACTTCTCCATTTCATCCAAAAATGTATTCACAAACGTTGATTTATCTCCTTCTGAAATGTTTATTTCTCTAAAGCTACATTTGGATTGGATTAACCCTGGCTTTCCATTTGGTTTTGAGCCATTTTGACCTGTTTTAAACTATTGTAGCAAGAGAAGAAACGCTGATCTGGAGCCACTGTTTCGTTACTTCTTTGGTCGAACTCCTTCAGACTTTGCAGTTGAGACGCACTATGAAAGTTGTTCTGTTTTCTCCTCGGAGCAGTGACAGACTAAAGCGTTCCTCTCAGATGTGTGCTGTAGTTAGCGGTGAGTCCTCCTGCCTCCTAATAACGGCGTCACATTAGGGCCGCTGCGCACCTCTGCTCCAGCGCCGGGGTTTATTTGTCTTAATAAGCAATAGTGTCGCGGCTGCTTCTATTAGACATGCAGCCGGCCCAAATGCATTTCCCTTCACAGCCGAGGATAGATTGCCCCAGCGGCGCCTGCTGAAGTTATTCTGGACGCACAGACCTGTCTTCCTCGACGGGGGAATTAGGGAAAACATCTAATCAGGTTTTATTCTCCTCACTGCTGTGCTCTGTGTAGAAATGTGGACTCAGAGCGGGTTTATTCTTGTTCTGCTTCACTAGGCTTTAGTTCAGTGTTACAGATGGATCGTTTGCTATTGTCACTTTAAATGAATAACTCGTAGAAGCCTGGTCTAATTACTAAACCCTGATAAAGTGAATTGTGACGTTTTAACACCAAGGTTTGCAAAGGTTTATCATCAAGAATATATGTTTTAAATTGACAACAGGGAGTCAAAGAACCTTCAGAATAAATGGAGAGTGGAGAGAGAGGGTTTGATTCCCAACTCAGGCCTCACATCTCAACTTTTTGTTCAATAAATGTTAAAAAACAGAAAACACGACTTGACAAAAGGCTTTAAATAGCACGCCTTGAACAGTTTTTTGATGTTGTCTCTGGTATTTAGCCAAAAGTCATGCCTATACCATTGCTTCCAGGAAACAAAATAATCTATGTTGGGAACAAACTGGGGATAAATCTCTCCAAACCTGCTCCACTGACAAGAAGGAGGAGCAGAATGAGCAGAAGCCGGTCTTCCATTTGATCCAAAACAGGAGGATTTCGGACAACGACACAATAATAAAATGGTTAAATTTATTAAGCTCTTCACATCAAGCGTCCAGTTGCTCTTCCAAACACTCTCATCCATTCTCCAGAATCACAGACACCGGAAGCTTCAGGTGCTCGGATAAAACTCCCAAAGTTTCCTGAGCCTTGAGATGAAATCAAGCTCTTACTCTGTTTTGCTTCTGTTTTAGTCAACAACTGTTTACTGCAAACTCTCCCAACTCTTTTAGAAATAGATATGAATAGTTCCTGATGATTAGTTATTCATTTATCTGCTTATGTTTCAACCAAATTAATCACAGAGTCACTTCTGAACAGTTCCAAAGCAGGTGCAGACTGGGTTTAATGAATGTGTTTCCTCTGTTCGCTCCAGCATCCGTCAACCTTTATGAGTCGGAGAGAGTAGGCACTGGCTCCTGCTCAGAGAGAGGTCTTCTGCTGCTGGACCAGGTGTGACCCGTATACACCTGTCTCTACAGCCACAGGAACCAGAGGAAAGAGGTTAAAAACACTTGAAGTTAAAGTACCCCGTTTTGTTTTTTGTCCCGGTCTCAGACTCCACTCTCCTCCAACAGCAGCAGTAACCTTTACTGCTTCTTTTATTTAAAAAAAAGGTAAAATCAGACCATTTTTTCACCACAAAATACTAATATGTTACATTAAATCAAACTTTAGAGCTGAAACTTTTATCTTTGGAGTTTACCGTTCGTCGTCGTTGAAGCATTGCCAACATTAATCCATGTTTCATTTGCTGCACATTTCTCCATTTTAATCTTTTTTGAGCTGTTTCTCTGTAAAATAAGACGTATTTCCAACAGAATAACCCATTTCCTTGGTTTATTTCCTTGTTCCTTCGTTGTTGACATCAGTGTCGACCAATGGGAGCGCTCCTTTTTACCTGAAGTGAGCTGTGATTGGACAAAATCCTGCTGTGGACTGATCATTCTCATCTATTAAAATCCTTAATTATTGAAACTGAGTGCAGCCATCTACCTGAAAGTATAAACAGTGAGAGGGAAATGTTTAATAATTGATGCAGCCTCAGTTATTCTTTGGATGGTCTGCTCTGCTGTTATTAAGGCCAGTCATCATGAATATTTACAGGAGTCGGGTGATATTTAAACGCGACTCAGAAAGCACTGGCAGCAGTAAATGGCAGGTAAATAGCAGCGGAAGTGCGCTCCAGGCTCGTCTGACCTTTTCTCAAATGTAGCTTTTGTCGCCAGGATGGGATTTTCAGCCAAATCCTCTTTTTTCTGGCAGTCCTTAAACACAGCAGAATGTGACAAACAGAACAAAAAAAATCAATCCTTTGGAGCCAAGAAACAAAAAGGTAAAGTCAGAGGTGTTTTTGTGATCTTTGTACAGATAAAGTTTTCTTTTGGGGCCAAACTGTGAGAATCTAGTAAGACTCTGGCTGTCATTGTTTTTTTGTTTTTTTTAGGTTTTTGTTCATTTAGCTTTGGTCCTCTTTGAGCAGAAACAGGACAGTGTAATGTAATGTAATGAAATGTAATTCAAATGGGTTCTTCCAATGAAGCTCACAGACATTAATCAAGACCAAAACAAAACTTTTATCTATCGAAATTGAATAGAAGTCTTTATTTTTAGTGTGTTGCATAAAAAACACAAAACAATACAGTGCTTTAAAAGACACTCACTCTCAATCACACAAAATAAATACAGAAATAATAAACCAAAACCAAAGACGAGCAGGTTTATGATTATAAAAATCCTTAAAAACAGTCCAGTCTCATGGAGGAGTTAGTGTTTGGTGAAGGAGGAAGATTTTTAATTGAATAAAAAATGTATAATAAAAAGTATTGACCAATCTACTCATTGAGGTCTTGGTTGGTCTTGAGAGAAGCCGAAAAAGAGTTGAAAACAAAGAAAAAATCATTTATATTTATTTATTTAGTGGAATTTCATAATTTTCGCCCAAAACACTATAATTTACAACAAAAAAACTAAGTCATAACCAACGAACTTGTCCCTTTTTAGACACCATCTGAAAATAATAATAAAAATCAATAATCAAAAGTGCTAAAAGGTAAGATCTGAGCTTCAAATGTGGTCAGTATTAGTATTTTGCATGCGGCAGGTTGCTGAGTTTTTTGTCCTCTCTTTGAAGTAATCTCTGTTGTACTTTTAAGGATGTTAGTCTTTTTGCATCACGTCCCTTTTCCTCACACGTCCTTCTTTCGTGCCACAGTCGATGAACATGTGGCGCCATAAAAGCTGAAAAATAACAGCGCGCTCAGATTAAAAGTACGTGTGAAGCTCCGCGGACCGCTGAGGCAGCACAACTCCAAACTGATTGTATTTGTGTAAAACAAATGAGGGTCGCTCCGAAAAGATGCAGGTTCAGTAGTTTTCAGTCTGCGTGGACACGAAACAGCCGTGTGCTTTTTTTTTTCTCCCGCAGTGAGCTTTTTCTATTTCCATCAAAGTAAATAGATTCTGCGGCAGCTTCGACTGTGGCCTTCCCGTCTCGCTCAGACAGATTACATCCCGGAGCAGACAGAAAACTGAGCTTCAGCGTCACCTTTAAATCACAGCTCTGTCAGAGTCAGGTTTGTGTCGATGCAGCGGGATCAGTCTCTTCTGGAGCTAACACTGTGTTCTAATGTGTCTCTTTGTTTTCTGTGAAATGAGACAAAACAAAACGAGAGGAAGCATCACTTTTAGGTCTGTTATATTTGAGACGTGTGGATTTTTTTGTTCATATGTGCTGCGTTTGATACAGTGCACCAAGAAAACCCTTTTAGAGTTAAGTTCAGGTATGTTTATTTTACTTGAGTATTTATTTATCTGGCGTCTTTTGACTTTTACGCCCTAATTTTGACACAAATATCTGTACTTTCTACTCCTTACATTGTCAAAACAGCCTCGTTACTTTTACAACCTCAACTAAAAGACTAACTAACGAGAGAGGGGAAGTCAAGCCCCGCCAAAATAAGAGAAGGCAAAATATGTTGTTGATATAAACTCATACAACATCTAATATTGTTTGGTGATTATGTGATTGTTGACTGAAAATAACTGCAGAACAAATCCCAATTGAACTGGTTCAGTTTTGATGATTCTGTCTGAAACTTGAGCCTAAACACAACTCTTCTCAAATCCAGAGCCAGAACTGAACAGAGCGAAGCAGCATTTCCGTTTCATTCTGCACAAAAGCACATACTCCATTTAATAAAACTGTGCTCTTCCTGTTTTAATGACCTCTTTGTGTATTTTGCATTAGTTATTGCGTTGCTTTAAAACCTGCTCCTCCTGTAAATCTACAAAAAGAACATCACGTTTGACTTGTTTGTAAAATAAAAAAGTCCAAAATGTGCCAAAAACGACATACTTTCCTATTTTTTAAACAGAATCCAGTTGTGTCTTTGGCCTGCTTCGAGAGAACCTTGGACTTGTCACGTTTAATTTTGTTCAGATCTGGGCCACGTTCAAACAGGTGCAGCTGGGATCATTTATTTGAAACTTACAAACTTTGGGTTTAGAGATAAATGTGGATATTTTGGTTGGAAACTTTAGCAACTCATCTCAAACTACAGAACAGCTATACACTTGACTTTTTCCCTTTTTGGTTTGGACAATTATTTACTATAATTACTATTACTTTTTAACCACATTAACATTTATTCACAGACAACCACCATGTCACTCACTCTGGGGGTGAATATATCCACCATTTCACCAAAAGTGTGAGAGAAAGACTCAAGTCAAACTACAAACCACAGATAAATAGGTAAAAGTAAAAAAAAAAAGTGAATAGTGACGTTAACAGTATGTCTTTCACTCATTAAATGCACTTTTGTAGAATTATCGGTGCTTCTTTATTACACTTCACTGTATTTTAACCAAACCTGGGATATGACATTGTGCTTTATGTTGTTTGAGTTGTGTTTTCATAAATCTGAACACATTAATGACACATTGAATTAGAAATTAGTATTAGTTTGTCCTTGCTGTCATTAAAACCATCACAAGCCATTCCTATTTGTTGAGGATTAAAAAGCCAGAAGAACAAATATAAGTTGGTCAAAGAAAACCCTGGAAGACCTCAGTCCGTTTTCCTCGAGATCCAAAATCCAACTCTCTGACATTTAAGTTTAAATAATGTATTATGTTTCAGCAAGAATCTAACATTAAAGTTACGCAGAAATCAACGTAAACAGGAGAAAAAGTCGAATGTGACTTTCTTACAGGTCCATGCTTCATATTGTCACATAAAAATACACAAAATTCACCTTTTAAATGGTCTGTGTGTTTTTTTTTATTCATCTTTTATACGATATTATGTTTTACATGTATTTATTCTATTACATCAGTGGTTACTGGGCCTATTTGTTGTTTGTTGTCACGTCTGAAACTGAATCTGAATAAAATTATGGGGAAAATCCACCTCAAAAACAAACCTTACTAAACCAAACTAAAAATGCTAACTTATGGCCTCCACACAGGATTCAGCGATAAAAGTAACACTAATTCAGGTCTTTAAAGGGAAAGTTCTTGGTTTTAAGACCTGTCCGCTGCTCTAACATCCCTCAGGAATCACTCGGTCTGTTACGTTGGGTTAGAGTTATTATAAAATCTACATATTTGGGCAGAAAAGTCGAACCAGAGTAAACTGTTGTCACTCTTGAGCTCAGTCTCGTCTTGTGGAGTTAATGTTTCCACCGATAAAACTCCCTGACGGTGCGTTTTGCGGCCGACTGCAGAGAGGAGTGGTGTTTCGGAGCGCGGCGTTCATCATATTACACTCGGCTCTGGGACGGAGACCGCTGGGCCTCGGCGCCGTGTGCTCACAGGGAATAAACTCCACCAGCGGCAGATGGCACTTTCTGTGTCCCAGTAAGACTCGGAGCCTGCAGTCTGCGCTCTGATGTCTCATTTCATCTGTCTGTGAGCTCAAAGAGGGAAAAGAAGCAGAAATAACTGGGTTTCGCAAAAGCAGGCTAAAAATGAACTCTTGAAACACATTGCTGAAGTTTTTCAAGGTCTGGAAGGCATACAGGCAATAATAATAATATATTTTTATGATAAATTGCAAATAAAAGTCACTCAAATGTCCACAGCTGCAGTAATGAGGCTTTTAGAAACTCACAGATCAAAGGTGAGAGGTCAGAAGTCAAAACAGGGAACGTAACCCTCAAGTATTTAACAAACAGGACACATTTGTGAACTGGCGACACAAATTACTTTCATCCTTGCCTCTGTTATACGTCAAAATGTGGGACTGTTTTCGGCTTCTATCCATTTTTCTTCTAAGTCTAAGGAACAGTGACTTCCCTCTCCCCAGACGTAGGTGTCCCGGGTCGGTCCACACGGCCTTCTCTTCCACAGAGGGTCCATTTTAATGTGTCAGAGCAGGGCTGAGGTCTTCATCCTTTCTCTCGAGATGTTGTGCTCGTGTTCGTTGGGAAGAAAGGAAGACGGATGGAGTCCAATAAATCCATAAAGTCCAATGAATCAAGAGCTTTGTCCCATTTTCTTCATTGCATTTCTGCACAAACCCCCTCGACTTGAAGCAGTACGAGGTGTTTCAGGACTGTTCCTAATGTTGAGCAGCTCTTATTGATCCAAGAATATGGCAGATGTGATGTTTCCTCACAGCATTTTACAGAAACAGCCTCCTTTTTTTGCTGTAAATAGAGCTTTAATTAGTTAGAAGTGCCTCTCGGAGACACAAAGGGGAATAAACCGAGCCTGGAGACTTTCGGTTTTATACAAACATTGGTTTTCTGTGAAGCGTGTTGACTTAAAGAACAGCCTGCAGCAAACACAGACCCACAAAGCCACCTCTGTTTGGTGTGAGGTTAATGTGCGGCAGTGGTACAGTACACAACGGGGAGGGGTTCACACTTAGAAGCAGCGGGACGAGTGACCGGGTCTGTCCTGTCCCCCGTCCATCTGCTCGGCCTGCTGTCCCCGGCCCCCGCTCAATGTTCGTCCCAAACCCTCCGAGAGGCTCCAGGTGAGGCCTAATGTGCAGCGGTGCGTTCAGGATCAGGATCAGGAGAAAACACAACAGAAACAATCTCAGTATTTACAGGAGAGCTTTGATTTAAAAACTGTGTCATTACCAGGTTTTCTATAGAGCATAATTATGTAATAGCACTTTTTCCGTTTGTTTATTTTGGGAAAATCAATATTTAAAGTGCTATTGAACCCAGTGAAAGGGGTTTTCTTTTTCTACAACTGAGCACATTCCTATTTCCTATGTTCTTATTAAAACACTCAATGCAGTTTAAAGTTCATGTAATTGATTTAATGACCCATTTATTGTGAAATTGCACTTTGCAGCTGATGATAATCGTGGGTCTTTCATTTCCAGGATCTGAACAAATTAAGACAGAAACAAGAGTCTGAAGTGTACTTTGTCGTAAAGAGCCTTTGTATTTTGATGGTCACTTAATCAAATGTGTAAAATATACATTTGCACCTGTGGTTTTCTCCAGTGACTGTGATTATGACGGCTTTAAAGAGTCAGATTAACAGCCTTCTCCGATCACACTTGTTAGTTTCTTTTGCCTTTGTGCAGCCATTTAATGTTTCTAGATTTCACTTTTCTGTTTTATGTATATGTTTTAGGGTAAACAGTATTGTGTGAAAGGTTCAGACATGTGTGAATATATGAAATAATAATCTGAATACTGTCAACAATAAACTAACTGGTTTTGTCTGGGATTACATGGTCTGGTTTAGTCCAGTTTGGTCTGGTTTTGTCTGGGATTACATGGTCTGGTTTAGTCCAGTCTGGTCTGGTTTTGTCTGGGATTACATGGTCTGGTTTAGTCCAGTCTGGTCTGGTTTTGTCTGGGATTACATGGTCTGGTTTAGTCCAGTCTGGCCTGGTTTTGTCTGGGATTACGTGGTCTGGTTTAGTCCAGTCTGGCCTGGTTTTGTCTGGGATTACATGGTCTGGTTTAGTCCAGTCTGGTCTGGTTTTGTCTGGGATTACATGGTCTGGTTTAGTCCAGTCTGGTCTGGTTTTGTCTGGGATTACATGGTCTGGTTTAGTCCAGTTTGGTCTGGTTTTGTCTGGGATTACATGGTCTGGTTTAGTCCAGTCTGGTCTGGTTTTGTCTGGGATTACATGGTCTGGTTTAGTCCAGTCTGGTCTGGTTTTGTCTGAGATTACATGGTCTGGTTTAGTCCAGTCTGGTCTGGTTTTGTCTGAGATTACATGGTCTGGTTTAGTCCAGTCTGGTCTGGTTTTGTCTGGGATTACATGGTCTGGTTTTGTCTGGGATTACATGGTCTGGTTTAGTCCAGTTTAGTCTGGTTTTGTCTGGGATTACATGGTCTGGTTTAGTCCAGTTTGGTCTGGTTTTGTCTGGGATTACATGGTCTGGTTTAGTCCAGTCTGGTCTGGTTTTGTCTGGGATTACATGGTCTGGTTTAGTCCAGTCTGGTCTGGTTTTGTCTGGGATTACATGGTCTGGTTTAGTCCAGTCTGGTCTGGTTTTGTCTGGGATTGTCCAAATGTTAAAAGACCAAATATTGATTGATAAAATTGTCTTCTTTTCTTTCACTTTGCATTTTGTAAACTCATAAAAATCACAATACTTTACATTTTTTACGTTACTTTTTAAACCCACAGCTGCATAAACGTGTGCACAGTGCTGTATATTCATAAAAAGTTAGTCATAATTTGTCATAATCAGTTGCTAAATGTTTTTCTGTGGATTTACTCTTGACGTAGCTTTGTGCTGAGGCTGTGGAGCAGTGACCCTTACACAGCGAGGCCTATAATTCATGGTTATATAAAAGTAACAGGTGGACTTCGGTCTGTTTAAACGGCTGCAGAGAGAGAGACTGGATGGGTCCAGATGGAGGAGGAGTGGTCCTGCTGAGACTCTGTCATTTACACAAACACAGGAACGGGACTGAAACACACTCCACGAGTCAGAAAACTAACTAAGTATTGAACAAGAGCCTTTCAATTTGAATTAAAACTTTCATTTAAAAAAAGTAAAACTAGACCAATTTTTCTCCACAAAATACTAATATGTTCAACGTATGTTCTCATTAAACACTGCGTTGAAGCACTGACAACATTTATTCATGTTTAATTTGCTGCATATTTCTCTATTTTTATCTTTTTTGAGCTGTTTCTCTGTAAAATAAGACGTATTTCCAACAGAATAACCCATTTCCTTGGTTTATTTCCTTGCTCCTTCGTTGTTGACATCAGTGTCGACCAATGGGAGCGCTCCTTTTTACCTGAAGTGAGCTGTGATTGGTCAAAATCCTGCTGTGGACTGATCATTCTCATCTATTAAAATCCTTCATTATAAAGACTAGATCACGTCTTAACGTCTCATTTTTTTTTCAGATGATTCCTGTTACAATAAACTTTAGGAGATTACACTGAAAAACTAAATGCAACAATAAAAAAAAAAAACAGGTAATATAGGTTATGAACTCAAATAAAAGTCAGTTGCAGCTTCGAAGCCTGTCAGACCAAACCCAGGGTGAAACTCCTTGAGGACAGTGAAAGTGGGCGGGTCTGAGGCATGTTGTTAACTTTTGACGGAAGCGCTGCGCCTCGAGTCAAACCAGTTCAACTTGTGTCTGACCGAGTTATTCGAGGTTACAGCAGTCAACATGTCGACCAACCGGGACTACGACTGCATCGTGATCGGGGCCGGGGTCCAGGGCTCTTTCACGGCCTACAGTTTGGCCAAGAGGGGCAAGAAGACTCTGCTGCTGGAGCAGGTGGGGCTCAGGGACACGTCTTTACGCAGCGGGCGTCATTACGCACAGAGCAGATCATGTGGAAACGTGGTTGTGGCTGCTTCAAGTCTTTGCAAAGAGAAATAGTTGATAAAGTTGTATTATTCTGTTACAATATGAGCCATATTAAAATGTAATAGCACTTTATTTGGATGAGGCTAATACAAAACTAATACAAAAGTAGCATTTAGGGATTTTTAACACGTTGCCCTTCATTTAATATTATGTGAGTGGACAGAGGCAGTTCTAGGGATATTTGGGGCCCAAGGCAGGAGGCACCGGGGGCACATCATTTATACACAAAGTAATTTACTCCATCCCTATAATAGATCTGTCTCTGAGGACCTACTTTCACCCCGTTAAGTGCTTTTGATTTTCAGATTAATTTGACAATTAATTTCACTCGTTAAAAAAGTAAAACGGGTCGATGTTTTTCAAAAAAATGAATGAAAGGGCTTTAAACTATGCTGTGCCTCAGTATTTCAATATAGTGTTTTATTTTCACAGTTTTATAATACATAAAGTAGTTATTTTGTAAATGTGTCAGTGCTTTATGGTCTTGTCTAAGTAGCCGTGTTGCAAAATACACCTTATTTTAAAGAGAAACAGCTCAAAAAAAATAAAAAAAAATAGAGAAATGTGTAGAAAATTAAACATGGATAAATGTCGGCAATAATTCAAAGTAGTGTTTAACGAGATAATTACAGCTGAGACAGGTCCTGCAGTTTTAAAACCAGGTAAATATGTCTAGTAACCAGCTTTTCTAAACCCCTTGAATCTCTCCTGGCCTCGTTCTGAATGCTGCTGTTGTGTAACCGTAGATTATGTAACTTCAGCAAACAAACTGTGACATACATAGTTCCTTTATAGAAATACACGTTCTGAGGTGGTCACGTGTTTTCACTGATGTTTAATTCTTTGACAGTGGAGCAAATCTACTCAGAAGGATGTAAAAGTTGCATTTAGTGGAAAAAGTCTGTTTATTGTATAAGTTAAGAAGAGTATGAACAAGTATTTAGGAATATTTGGATCCACATTTTGATTCAAGACATTAATACTTATTATTAAACACCTCATTTCTTGACTTTTCTTTATTTCATCCTTGGATTCCACTTTTATTTTAGTATTAAAGCATAAAAGTAGCTCTTCTTTAAACAAAATAAACTGAAATGGAGTATATAATCAGGTCATTTTACCAAGATACTGTATGTTTGAGTAATTTGAGCCATTTTAGATTGATACCAATTATAATCTACTCTTTTTCTCCCAGTTTCTTTTGCCCCACACTCGAGGCAGCTCCCACGGCCAGACCCGGATCATCCGTAAAGCCTACGAGCAGGACTTCTACACCGACATGATGGAGGAGTGCTACAAACTGTGGGCTGAGCTCGAGCGAGAGGCAGGGGTCAAACTGTACAGGTAGGACCCCCTTAAAACAGGACGAGGGTAGTCTTTAAGTAACGAGATGCAGAAAGGAAGAGTGAGATCTGGAGTCAAGCAAAGCAATAACATTGTTTTTTGAAAGGTTTAGACGCTGTTTGGAGTGTTGCAGACGGTGGAAACCTCAGACTCAGATTACTTTAGACTTTCGTGGTATATTATACACTTATCTGAATACACATGGTTAATATTAGCTGCAGTAAAGCCTGGTCCCAGTCCCCCACATGCTTTAAAAACCTTTGCTTTTCAGTAAAACCACATCTTGACGCGTTACGTTTCTTGAGACTTTCTCCATATTTTGTACCAAAAATCAGAAAAAGTCAGATGATTCTCTTGACATCCTCCAGAGACATGTTTGAAAGATTCTTTAACCTTTAGATTAACTTTACAGCAGCAAAAACAGGACGAGAAGTTGCCAAAAATATGTTTTAATCACTTTCCTTGATTATTTGTGGCCTGTCTGATGCACAGATGTGTGGAGACAGCTTCTCTTCAGCTGTGTTTTGTTTAAATAATGTTACTAATAAAAGACAATCTATTCCTTGGTTTAGATAATACCATATTGGTGTTCTCTTTATTTGGCAGGGAGCATTTATAAAAACATAAGAAGCAAAAGAGGCATTTGAATTCATTTAGTTTGTTTCACTTTTTGTTTCTTTTTGGGTCAGATTAGGTTTCTGTTCATCTTTACTGTTAGGAGTAATTTACTTCTGGCTTTTATCCAACTGTGTTTTGTTCCATTTCTCGTTGTTTTATCCCATCCACCGCTTGTACTGACCTAAAAAAGTCCTCCAGGAAAACATGGGAACCCTGAGTCAGCACAAAAACCAGGAAAGAGAAAACCTATTAAAGTGAGCATAAGAAAAGCTTTGCCAGAACACCACGAATTGTCACATTCAAGGTTCTTTGTGCACGCAACAGCGGCGACTCAATCTACGGCAGCCACCAATGCATGTCTTTCTCATTACCTGCGTCCTGTGCACCGGCGCCGACAGCTCCAGGAACACTTTTCACTCTCGGACCGTTCACAAACATGACAGCGTCGTCAAATTGAGAGCGACTGGCTTCTTAAGCGTCCAACACAGATTGTATTATCCGCTTTGTTCTCTGACGCTTTCATTGGTTTTCTTTAAGATGTAGACGGTATAGTTCCTAACAAAGGGAGGGTTTAGGTGTTCAGGGCTTGGTTTAGTCCAAGGTTTATCAGGTTTATTCACAGTTTAGCGCTCTGTTGTATGAAGAGATCTAAATATGAGGCAGACAAAGCCATTCTGGGCAAAAATATTCAGTGTACACCTAAAAGGAAAGACTGTGTGACTAGTCAAAGTACATACTCGCTTTTTTAACTCTCTGTGCTAAGAGTTAACCCTAAAATTACTTTGCTAACCCTACAATTAAGCTTCACTTTGTAGGCTCTGGTTTAGTCGTATTTGATCCTGGTTTAATGTTGCTTTAGCCGTCCTTTATTTCTGTTTTACCATGTTTTTTTTTCCCTAAATTTAATCCTCATTTAGTCTCGGGTTTAATTCTGATTCAATCTTGATTTACTTCAGGTTTAGCCCTTATTTAGTCCTGGGTTTTGTCCCGCTCTAGTTCTGGTTTAGTCCAGGCTAAGTCCTGGTTTAGTCCCTAGATTTGGTCCTAGTTGAGTCACAGTTTAGTCCTGGATTTAGTCCTGAGTTTGCCCTTAGTTTTGAGCTTTATTCTGTTTTAATCCAATGATTGAGTCTGGTTTTGTCCTGATTTAGTCCTGCTTTAGCTCTGCATTAACCCCTCAGTTTAATCCTGGTCCAGCCCTTGTTGAGTTGATGTAGTCAGCTGCTGTTATGGTCTTTTCATCTTTAATATTTTGCCCTGCTCCTCTCTGTGCGTCTCTCCCTTCTCGTTTCTCGTTGCGATGCAGATGTGGAGCAGCCCAAGGGCACAGGTGGCCTTCAGACCAGGCCCCATCAGTCTTGAGCTGCACCAATAACAGAGAGACGCTCTGTTTCTGGGCAAACATACGGTGGGCCGGGCCTGGGTTCATGAACTATTAGCTTCAGACCTGGATAATTAATGATACGCTAACAATAACTCCTCCAATATTGTCTTCTTCCATTTGAGTCTAGCCACAGAAGGTCACAAGCCTCACAACAGAGAGTGTTATAGTCACTGAATTGTATATTGTATTTTAATCAATCAATTAATTAATTAATTAATCAATTAAACTTTAGAGCACTTTTCATACAGCTTAATGCAAGGTGCTTCACAAAAGAAAATCATTAAACACAATAATCACAACAGTTCAAAAACACTGGTGGTTGTGTTTCACTTTTTTCACTCAGTAAAATTAATATTTTTTTATTAATTTAATTTAATTTAATTTAATTTAATTTAATTTAATTTAATTTAATTTAATTTAATTTAATTTAATTTAATTTAATTTAATTTAATTTAATTTAATTTAATTTAATTTAATTTAATTTAATTTAATTTAATTTAATATGCTTGGAGAAAAAAAAAAGCTGAGTCACCAAAGTTTTGTTTTTTGTTGTGTTTTTTTTTTGTAAGGTACTGGTATGATCATAAATGAGGAGCATATACCCATTTCTGAGCACGGCCTGTGATTGCTCGCTCTTACACGTGGACATAAGTGTACAGCTCCCATCAGACCTGACCTGACGCGGTGGTATTTATGATCCGACATCAGGCTTTTCTGTCCTCCGTCACACGCCGTAAACACACAACGCTCCGGAGACACGCTCATAAAATGAGTTGATGAATGTGTGCAGCCTTTAGCGGGGCCGGCTGTGCCTTATGGCCGCTGACAGATGTCCGGGCAGCCTTTAGAAAACAGTGCTGGCAGAGGCCGGGTCACACATCCATCAAACAGAGCCCTGCGTTAGACTCCAGCGCAGAGGCTGGACTCCTGCTCAGGGTTTACTCGGTTTCAAACAGTCAGGCTATGATCTGTGGCAGCATTAGCATTATTCTTCTCTTTCTTTTAGAATTTAAAACTGATATTGTTAATGTGGAGCCTGTTTTAGTTTGAAAGAGCTGTGTTAAGGCTGAAAGTTAATTTATCACAACAATGTTAGTGAATATTGCAATGCAGTGGTTAATATATCACAAAGGAAAACAAAAAGGAAGCAGATGCAAAATTAGATTGGAGGAAACACTTCAGAATAAGGTGTCAAATATTAAAAAAAAACACTTTACATTGTATTAGAAAATGAGAGAGTAAAATCTAAAAGCCCTACTAGATGTTTTGGTAAATAAAACCCTTTTCTCTCACTCGGTCTACAATTCCAAAGATAAAAGTTTCAGCTCTAAACTTAGATTTAATTTAACGTGTTAGTATTTTGTGGTGAAAAAATGAATCCGGTTTGACCTTTTTTTTTAAATAAAAGAAGCAGGAAAAGTTACTGCTGTTGTTGGTGGAGAGTGGAAATCAAGACGTGGAAAACAAAATCATTTAGCGCAGCTTTGAGTGTCCTCATAGCACAAAAAAAAAGAATAATGTCTGATTTTGCATTTTCAGGTTTATGTAAAATTGCCATGTTTCATTATTCGTTTGCACTTTTTCTACTTTTTGTGTTTATCTATCCTCAAGTTCATCAGGAATTGATTTTAAGCCTTGGATTATCACCTTTTACAAGCAAATGTAGGTAAATCTAGGCGTTAATCTACTATCTTTAAGCCTATTACACCAATAAAACATCCTCGTTGATAAAATATACTAACAATTGGAACACTTTAATCTTGGTGTATCACCTTTAGATTCTTATTCAAACCTACTTCTTTCTAATTCTGCGGTGACTTGTCGTGAATAGAGCTGTCGGTTTGAACGCAGCGGGTGCAGTCGGCTCAGGGTCGGACGCTGCTTTTCCGCGACGCACCCTTGAAAAAACTATTAAATGTGACGGAGGACGGGCCGAGCGGCGTGAGGCGGAGGCGGAGACTCGTACGCTCTCAGAGAGTTATTACAGTTCAGGGTTAGAGCCAACGTGACATATTCCTCACTGTCACTGCTCCCTAACACACTGTTATTTATGTGCTGCCTTTAGCACTCACCTCGCTTCATCTACATTCGATGTCAGTTCATTTTAGAAGGAGTCAAAACCACCTGGAGTTTCACGGTCAAACGGACCGCTTTGAAAAACACAAGGACAACGCCCACAAACCTTCTACCTTTTTCAAAATTGTGCAAAGACTTTTTCACTTTTCTTCCACTGCATTCATCTAATTCAGCTCTTATCGATATAATCTAAGTATATCTAAAGCACAGATGCCTTCCTTTTAATCACTTTTAATGTATATATCTCTTGTATTTTTCCCATGCATCAATAATAAACACAACATTTTCTACCGAGTACAAGAAAACAAACACACGTACAAATCTGTGGCAGGAGAGATTTCTTTCTTGAAGTGA
>CM072160.1:3006898-3139593 GCA_036850595.1 Rhyacichthys aspro
TAATAATTTAGCCTAGTCGTCTGCAAAGTTCAAGCCTATGGATCAGTTTAATAAGCTTTATTCATACCATTTCATTTTCCTCTGTTTTTAGCACAGCAGCCCATTGAAACACTTTATATTTGAGCTTAATATAGACTACGATGTATTTTACAAAGGTTAAGCAGACACTGAACATTTTTTCCGATGCTAATAAGGACATTAGCTCAGTTAGCTCATGTAGGATAACTGTGTCGTGCTGAAAGCTTAAACTGCAGGTATTTGAGGAACGTCCGAACAGTAGTTTATCTGAAATGGCAGTTCATATTAGAGCCTCGTATGAGCCAGTGTTTCCTGGCTGTTTTGGGATTACCGGAGCTGACTTCGTGCAGAGGGGTTGCACTGCCACGCCGCTGCAGATACTTAATCCTGCTGAGTTTTCAACACTTTCCCACCGTTCTTCGACGTTCACAAGCCACTGACCAAAGCTCTGGTCGTCCACTGGATTCCTCCACAACACGGGACACGGGTCGGGACAAGAATGAAAAGACTTCAGTGTCAAAATCATCGCACAAAACCAAGTCTAAACTGTAAACAAACCAAAAAACCTAGACCAGAACAATGTCCAGACAAAACCAAATGAAAACTAAGCCACAGTCCAAACCAAGACTAAAAAAGACTTAACCAATGCTGAATAAAGACTCCAAGCTAATCCAGGACCTAAATCAGGGCTAATTCCAGGATTTAATCAATTAAATTAAAAAATTAAACAGAGACTAAACTAGGACTAAACCCAGATCTAAACCAGAAACAAATACCAAGTAAAACCCAAAGATCTAGAAAAGAACTAAGCCCAGATCAAGGCCAAATGAAGACTAGGCCCATCTAAACCTAAATCAGGGCTAAATCCAGGGTTACTCCGGGTCTGAACCAAAACAAGACTAAACAAAGAGTAGACCAAAAACAAAATAAAGTCTGGACCAGGGATTATCTAGGACTAAGTTAATACAAATCTTGAAACAAAACCTGGACTAAAACCAAAAAGAAGCCAGGATGGAACCTAGACTAAACCAGAAACAAAGACAAAACCATGACAAACCCCCCCAAAAATATAAAATCCAGACAAAATAAAGACAAAACTAGGACTAAACCAAGATAAGACCAAAACTAAACCAAGACTAGACAAAGGAGAAACCAGGAATTACTCAAAAACCCATAACCCAAGCATTGACCAGGACTAAGCACAAGTCTGAACCAGGACTTAACCAAGACTAATCCAGAACCAAAGGAAACCAAGGAAAACTCAAAAGTCCAGACCAGAACTGTGCCCAGATTCTAACCAGTCCAAATAAAGACTAAGCCCAGGTCTAAACCAAGACCTAACCAGGACTAAATCAGAACTAAACCAACAGCAAATCAAGTCTAAATCGAGACTAAACTTGAACTGAACCCAGACAAACCTCAGGAGTCCAGATCAGAACTTTGCCCTCACTAAACCAAGACCAAATGAAGACTAAGTCCAGGACTAAACCCGTTTTAAATCCAGTGAGTGAAGGTCGCCCAAAGTCGCTCGAAGCTGATGTGGCAGCCTTTCCACCGACAGCGGCCCGTTCCCGTGACGACGCAGCACCGGGACAGTAATCCATCAGCGCTAAAACGTCGGACTGGACCGATCGATATCTGCGTACAGTATCTGTGAGCTGAGAAAGGAAGCTCTTAAATGAATGTGCGGCAGACAAGAGTATCACTGCCCCGAGCGAAAAGGAGCTCTCCTCGCTATTAATATGAGCAAAGCAGACATGTGCAGGAAGAATCGCTTTAATTTATACCGCCAGCTCGCAGCCATAATGGACCCGGCCTCAAACCAAGAGGGAAATCAAACCTGGATGGTGTTGACGCTGAAATATGTGAGTAGTGGAAAATATATGAATATGTCAATAAAATAACATGGTTTCAGCAGCTTGTTTATTTCAATACAGCTTCGAGCACAGTTTAAGACCTGGACCTGAACTACAGATGAATGTGATTAGAATGGAGCAATTAAAATACCAAATCACTGACAAACATCATTTATAATCTACATATAGAATAATGGTATGTCATCACCTAACCATAAATAAAGACCAACACTTAAATTTAAACGAGGAATGGATGAACCAGTTTTTTTGTTGCCTCCCTTTTCTCTGTTGATGCTTTTCTTTTTTCAGCTGTTTCTCTGTTAAAAGACATATTCAGCTGAAAATACACTTTATCTGCAGCTATTAAACTTCCTGGAACGTCATGTGACAAGTGTCGACCAATGGGAGCTCTCCTTTTTGGAACATGTGATTGTCCAAGGTTTTCTGTTCCTGAATAGAGGTTCTCATCTATTACAATCACTTACAATAAACAGTAGATGGATCAGAAAGACTTTGCTTTTACAATTTACCATTTGGGATTTAAACTATTTTCCAACTAGAAGAATAAATATCAGGTACAGCCAGGTGTGTACATAACTTAATTCCAGGTCTGTACAGGGTCTTAACGCCATGGGTCAGGTAAATGTCACCTTCCATTCGGTGCTAATGATGTTTTACCCAAACATCAACAGTGCAGCCATTTGAAACCTCAGAAATGATAGAGCAAATGGCTAATGGTGATTGGCCTCACCAATCATAATCAAGACAGCACTGATTAACACAGAGCACTCCAGCATAAACAAACCACGGTGTTGGCAAAGACTCAAGCACTTTGCATTAAATAATAATTACAGTCACAAGGAATTACTCAGATATAATTCTCTATGGCTTTTTCACTTCCTCAAATAGACTCTGTAGGTTTTCCTTTGAACATGTTTAAAGTGTATTTCTGAGAAGTAGACTGGAACAATAAAAGACTTTGCAAACACCTAAATCTGATGGAAAGCCAACATTTTGGTAAAGGCCAGGACTAAACAAGCAAGGACTAATCCATGACTAAAATTGAATTTAAAAAAGTGGATCTCCTAAAGTTTATTGTAACAGGAATCATTTGTGAAAAAATTAGATCTTAAGACATGATCTAGTCTTTATAATGAAGGATTTTAATAGATGAGAATGATCAGTCCACAGCAGGATTTTGTCCAATCACAGCTCACTTCAGGTAAAAAGGAGCGCTCCCATTGGTCGACACTGATGTCAACAACGAAGGAAGGAAATAAACCAAGGAAATGGGTTATTCTGTTGGAAATATGTCTTATTTTACAGAGAAACAGCTCAAAAAAGATAAAAATACAGAAATGTTGGCAATGCTTTGACACAGTGTTTGACGAGACAGAGATAATTACAGGATCACTACAGTCTATAACAGTAAACTACAAAGATAAAAGTTTCAGGTCAGCTCTAAACTTTGATTTAATGTAACATATTAGTATTTTGTGGTGAAAAATTGGTCTGGTTTGACCTTTTTTTAAATAATAGAAGCAGTAAAGATTACTACGCTGCTGGAGGAGAGTCTGAGACCGCGACAAAAAACAAAATCGGAACGTCAACTTTAAGGGATCTGCACTAAAAAAAAGAAGAAATCTTCCTGTTGTTACGTACTGTTGCCCTTTTAAACCTAAACTAAATTGAATAACCCACAGCAGAATTCATTTGTAGATGTGAATCCCACACAGTTGCGCTTGACTTGTAAATAAACTCTCTTTTGTCGCTCCAGTGTTTTACTCACAGCCCACAGCTCTTCAAATCCCGTCCGTCCTGCAGTCGCACACGCCGTCAGCGCCGATACGAGGCTCATAGATCACACAGAGACTCGCAGATATCCTTCCAAACACGCTGGGAATCCCACATGAACGCTACAATGATCTGTGCACTGCCTCCGACTGAGACTACTGCTTCTGACAAGGCCCAGTGGGTAACTGCACACATCTGTACGACACTGTTAAGCCTTCTCAAAGTGTTCCAATGCACCGCTAATTAACGCCCAACTCAAAAACATATTCACTCACAGAAGATAATGGAAGATGCTGAGAAACTTGTAGCACATCAAGTGACAGTTGGACAATAGTCTGTAACGAGGTAGAGTTAAGAGTTGGTGTGTAATTAATTGCAAATGTTTGTCAGTTTAAGATGGTTTTATGTGTCCCTTAAAAACATTTAGGTTTTAGGTGGATTTAAATAGGTTTTAATTGGATTTGAAAAAAGGTTTTAGATGGATTTTTGCTAGAAAAATAAATTAAATCTGATCAAATCCAACTAAAACCTGTTTAAATCCATCTAAATCAGGTTAAAATCTAAATAAAAACCTGTTTAAATCCATCTAAATCCGGGTGAAATCGAACTAAAACCTGTTCAAAACAAATAAAACCTGTTAAAATCCAATTAAACCCTGTTAAAATCCAACTTCAACCTGTTAAAATTCATCTAAATCCAAATGAAATCTAACAAAAACCTGTTCAAATCTAACTAAAACCTTTTCAAATCCAATAAAACCTGTTAAAATCCATCTAAAACCTGTAAAAATTTAACTAAAACCTGTTCAAATCCAGCTAAACCTGTTAAAATCCATCTAAAACCTGTAAAAATCCAACTAAAACCTGTTCAAATCCATCTAAAAACCTGTTCAAATACAATGAAAACCAGTTCAAATCCATCCATTATCAATTATGCTTTTCACAGCCATTTTATTACTATTTGATTTTATAATTTGTGCATTATTCGTTACAAAAGTCCAACCTATTTTAAAGATATTGTATTAAACTCATGGGAATTGGGTTAGAGATGATTTAAGAGATCAGTTTATCACATGAAAACATCTTCCACATGCATTCCTCGTGTTGTGTTAAGTGTTGCTGTGGGAAGCTGTGTATAGTCATCAACAACACAACACAATACAATACAATACAATAGTGCGGTGGGCTGCATTGTTCTTGCTGCATAAGCGATAGTGACCCAGGTGAGACAGATCAGTGGCTCGGCTCTAATGGTGTTTTAATGGGAAACTAATGGGAGGCTGTGCAGACAGAGCTCAGTGGGTTTAGCGCGAGGTCAATGAGGCATAAGAAACAGGCTAATTGCTGCTTCATAATGACTCTGTATAAAAACAGTTATTGTTCTGTCGGACTCAGAAGGGATTCAGCTGCAGGTGGGTCTGCCATCACTGAACTGGAGATGGGGTTTTACATGGAAAATCTGCAAAAAAACAGCACGGTGAAAAGAAATATGTTTTAATGCCACTATTTTTCAAAGTAAACACCATTTACATTGTCAACAACACAGTTCACAGGGTTTAAGCTCTTCCAGAAGTACATCATCACATCAACTGCCTCATACTTTACGTAGTCTTTATTTATTGAACTGAAATGTTATTTGATGTTTGTTGTATTCGCTGCTCTGTTTGTTGATGTTATGTGTGTTTTTGTCGTTATTAGCTTCGAGCTAAATCCAGCATATTAACATTTACCAAGTGGTCATTAATGTGGACTGTCCTCATCAAATAAACAACTAAAATAAAAATAAAATAAGCTTAATTAAGCAATGGACCACATTTCCATTTGGAGCTTCCTTGTTATTCAATAAAGAAATGGTGATAAATGAACATAATAGTCGATGTTTTCTGTGGAGCAGTCAGTAAATTATGAAATGTTGTTCTAAATCCTGGATGCGTCCACTGCTCAGTCCTTCTCTCTGAGAGCAGCGTGGATCCAGTAAATATTAGCTCAGAGCCAAAAGTGACCCATTACCAAAGACCTGGCTTTGGAAATTAAACTGACTTTACATCTGGGAAAAAACAGAGAGCACTGACTCACAGCAAGACTAACAACACAAATATTAACAAAACTCTTGGGCTAAAGTGTATTGAAATGGATCCAAATGAGAAGATTATATTTTGCATTGACACATAACACATTACTGTTGAAGCGTTTCTTCCTTTTTCCACATGACAGATGCAACAGTGTGCAGTGGTCATGTTAACCAGTCTCTCGAGTGCTGCTCTGAGCCTCTGTCCACTTCCTGCGCCCTCTTCCTCACAGCACGACCTTCGCACCTTTCGCAGGTGTCTCGACGGGGGCAAATCTCACAGGAAAGGCAATTTAGAACAGCATTAACCGCAGCCTGGCCCCTGACCCGGCTCTACAGCTTAAAGCTCCCGACAGAAGAGCGGCGTTCGCTGCTGCCGGTCAGTTCGGTGGAGAAAGCACACACCAACACCAACCGCGGGGACTCCTTCACCTCCCGACCCCGGACGGGAGAGGGATTATCACAGAGTGTGCTGTGAATGCCAGAAATATGTGTTGACCTTGCAGCAAAAATGCATTGTGCTCCGGTACTTTGAAAACAAGCAAAGACCATTCTGCTTGATCGGGCTTTTCATGATGTTCCAATGAAATATGAATAAAAAGAAAGTTTTACAACAAAATGTGGGATTACTTAACTCTCTTAAGCAAATAAACAGCATAAGTGTTTATATTATAGCAGAAGAACTAGTCTCTGGTTCTTTCTAAACTCCAAACAGAGAAATCCATAGAGAGCGATATCAGTTTTTAGGCTCATGTCAGTATTGATGGCTATGTTTAGTTCCATGATGATGTTTTAAAGCCCACTCTTGACTCTACATTAAAGTGGCACTACTCAATTTTCTTTTTGTCCCTGTCTCAGACTCCTCTCTCAACAACAACAACACAGACCTCTCCTGCTTCTCTTTTATTCATTCAATCAAAACCAAACCATTGAATCTAATACATTTCACCAAACTGAAGTTTAGAGCTGACAGTAAGACGTATTCAGGGCTGAATATACACTTTCTCTGTTTTATCGGTGGCCATTACTTCCTTATTGACATCAGGGTCGACCAATGGAAGTGTCCCAAACTCGACACCTTGCAACATGCTGTGATTGGCCAAAACTTATGTTTTTAATTGAATATCAAATGATTGAGGTTTTCGTGTAATTGCAAGAAAAAACAAACATGCAATTTGTGATTCTAGTTGTTATTAGTTGGTCTGGGTTGGACTGAGTTGGTCTGGGTTGGACTGAAACTGAGGCAAGACCGAGACAAGACTTTTCTTAAGTACCACATCAACAGAGCTTTGTAAATTAAAGCAATGCATTTGTCTGTAAAACGTAGGTAAATCCTTAAAAGTAATAGGTCTGTACTGAACAAAATATTTCTCATGACAAATGTATGTAAAAATGCCCTTTAAGTTTATTTTTTAACAACAGCAGTGTGAAACCAAAAAGATTCAGATCAAATGTAGACAATGGAAATGTCTGGGTCTGGACCTCGCCTTTGATTTTTAGCTTTAAAACTGTCCTTTATAAATGACTCGCAGTAATTCCCGTCATATCATTTGTGTCACCTCCACAGTCTCTTTTGTGAGCGTACTCGGAGTTTAAAAGCTCTTTTTGCCTAAATCTGTTTCCTGCTGTGACAAAACGACACTAATGAAGCAGTTATTGAAGCATAACAGTTAAATTATGGCCTGACATCTGAACAATAAGCTCCGAGTCAGTGTGGAGCCGGAAGCGAGCTGCACATCACAAAACCAACAAGTTCATCAGTATCATATTGAGCTGTCGTTCCAGATATTATTACCAAAATAGTGATGATAATTGAACTGATTTTACACAGTTTAAGCTACGCCTCGAGTTTCTATATTTTCTCTACAGTCAAAAGCCTTTGTCTCTCCGAATAATAAATTGCATTTTCTAGAACGAGCCTTGTATCGCTCTCCACCTGCTCCTCTCCCAAATGTCCTTTCTTAAGCGTGATGCACTTATCCATTCCAGGCATGTACGCTCTGTACATACTCAACACAAACCTTGTTCTATTAAAAATAAGGCAGAGCGCGGTGTAACCTTGCACACAGCGTGCAGCCTCCACGGACCGGCGCTTTCTCCTCCCAGTGCTGTCTACATCTGCTTTGAAACTAACAGAATCAGGTCTGCCGTGTTAAATATTTCATCATACCTTTCCATGTAACTGTTTTCCTGCTACAGCAACCATGAAACTAAAGAATAGAGAGCTGGAGCGAGGAGACACCTGGCTGACATGCATTTAAATCTGCTTCAGGCCGTGGGAGTTTGTTAGCTTTGTGCCGTATAAAGAAAGACAATACTAAGTCAATGTTTATAGCTACGGCCTTGGTCATTCCTGCTGTGATATAACCACTCATTTTGTTTTTCAGACTCCACTCTCCTCCAACAGCAGCGGAGTTACCTTTCCTGCTTATTTTATAAAAAAAAAAAGGATGAACTGGACTAACTTTTAACCACAAAATACCAATACATTAAATTGAAATTAAAGTTTATCGTTGTAGACTGTAATAATTCTGTAATTATCTCTGTCTCGTTAAACATTGCCACAAAGCATTGCCAACATTTATACGTATTTTTATATTTGAGCTGCTGAACTGTAAAATAAGACGTATTTCCAACAGAATAACTCATTTCCTTGGTTTATTTCCTTGGTTTATTTCCTTGTTCCTTCGTTGTTGACATCAGTGTCGACCAATGGGAGCGCTCCTTTTTACCTGAAGTGAGCTGTGATTGGACAAAATCCTGCTGTGGACTGATCATTCTCATCTATTAAAATCCTTCATTATAAAGACTAGATCACGTCTTAAGGTCTCATTTTTTCAGATGATTCTTGTTACAATAAACTTTAGGAGATTACACTGAAAAACTAAATGTAACAGTAAAAAAATCAGGTAATGGACTCAAATGGGGCAGCTACTTATCTATGCAAATGACCGATGTGATTTTTAGTTTTGCTTTCACAATTACTTTCATCAATCAAGCTGGATTCTATCAGTATTTGCAAACTGTAGGTTGCCTTTCTGTCTCGTCACTGTTCGTGTTTCTGCCTCGTCTTTCGTTTACAGTGACTGTACTGTTTTGGTGGTCACTACACTGCCTTTTTTCTTTTTAACAGTGCAATAGAACAGCTTAATTAATCACACACTCATTAATGCACATTTAAGCTGCAAAACAAACTGATAAAATAAATATTCAATATATACAATATTCAGCACATTCAGTCGCTTTTAAAAAAATTAACATAAAACAGGGTTGTGTTACAGCAACATCACAGAGGAACAACTATTTCTAGCGATTAAAACAAAGTTTATGTTGTAAGGCTAACGGACTAGCATCATTGACACAAGTACTAATTACTTCTATTTATAAGTCTATCTAAGTAGTCTACAAAATGCCAAACAGAAACCAAAACAGAAACAAACGGAGCTGGTGCAGATGTCTGGTTCATACACCATCAAACCGTGGGAGTTTGTTTGCTTTGCTTCGACTACATCCAAAAAAAAAAGGCAAATACGGCACAAAAGCCTACCTCCATCACATACGTCTGACTCATATCCATCATTTTATTGAAATGAAGAGATGATTGGCCTTGCGCTGCATTCGAGCTTGAATAGAGAGAAAAGCGAGCGCGAGAAAAATGTCACAGCGGTTGACCGGGTCGATGTGGAAATGAATAGCAGACAGTGGCACTGATCCTTACTGTAATGTGTGTGTGTGATGGAGGGATGGCTACAGATTCAAGGGTTGAGCAGAATGACACTGAAAGCACCTTGTATCTGCACCACGGAGCAGAAGCCATTACGGACTATAGTGTTGTCAGCCGTTCGGCATCGCCTCCTTTGAGAATGAGGCTTTCAATCAATGTATGAAAAGCCGTATCTCGGTGGAGGCAGAGTAACTCGTGACGGGGGCAGCGGCGGTCGGATGAGTAGGTGTTCAAAAGCACTGCGACTGTCTAGAAGGAATTGTTTTTATCCGTGCCGGGGGCCTCTGTGCTTTGTTTGTGGTAATGATGTTTTTTTCCCGGCGACTGTCAGATGTGTATACGACGGCGCTCAGATGAGAGGTTAGCGTGATTGGGCTCTTATAGCTGAGGGTTGTTTTCATGCAACCAAGAGCTTTGTGGTATTGTTCTGACTTTCATATAAAGATGACAGGGAAATTAAAGGAAGTGTGTGGACCTTCTTCTTCTTCTTCGGCAAACAACAAAAACGCAGCATCTGATCCACAAATAGAAACAGAACTACAGTCCGCACTCACACCCTCAGTACTATTTATAAAGCTCATTGTGTATTTCAGGTCAGAAATAGTAGAATAATCAGTATTTGTCATTGAACAAAGCGGTAAGTGAGCACTGAGACTATCCAACCAGCAGCAGCTAACCAGTGTTCATTTTAAAAGCAAATTTTAATTTAGTTTTAGTCAGAATTTAATCCTTATTAGTCGACAATACGTACAATAGATTTAGACATTAAAATATAAATGGTAATATATTTTCTTCAGTAATAATGTCTGAATGAAAGTAAACTAGTCCTAACCTGTTCCGGCTGGTATTCAGGTTCCAAGTGTTAACGTTTCTATTTAAAGTGGTTCTCTTTTGGTCTCCTGTCGTCTTCCCGAGGCTCTAACAAATGTTTGTGTCTGACATCACTTCAGCGACGCTCAAAAACCTGAGTCTGACTGGATCTCTTCTCAACTCCTCTCCTTTTGATGGATTTAGTCTCTGTTCATTTTCGTTTTTATTCGAAAGTGTCGATACATTTAGTCAGAGTTTTCGTTCTCATTAAGTATTTTTTATTTAGTTTTTGTTTCGTTTTCGGACGCAAAAATACACCGTTGACGAGACAGAATTAACACTGGAGCTAACAAACATCCGCATGGCTAAAATAGTAAATCAAATAGTGGATAGCATTCACAGCAAAAAGGCAGACCATAGTTGATCCCAAGTCTTTGAGCGTGATCGATTCACAAAATTACCGCCATTAAAAGCATGGAATAACCACTAGAAACCATTGGAACAATAAACAGTTTTGTGTCCACACAGAGGGAGGTAAAACATTGATTTGTCGCTAAAGAGTCATTACTGCTCATGGTCGACTAAGACTGGACTTGTGTCTTTGTCCGATCAAAGTAAGTCCACGGTGCTCGGTCTAATCCCGGATTTGTGTGGTCTTTTTATTTAACAGCATTCATCCGTTGTTCAAAAAGAAAGAAGAAGCTAAACCTTGACTTGTTTGTAGTGTTACATCCTGATAAACCAGGCTAATTTACTCTCATTTATAAAAATCAATGACGACACTCAAGATTTCGATGAAAGCTTATGAACTCAACAGAGTCAGATGAAGCGCATTCTTAACTCGATGTGACAACTGCGCTTTCTGAAGAAAATAAACGCTTGTAAATAACCAGGTCTGACAAGAACGTGGTTAGACATTTCCAAAACACTAAATAGTAAAGTCAGTTCGTAGAGACTTGATTACACATGTTTATCTGAATAATGAGTGGAAAGTATTCACAGTCCAGTTCCCTTTTTGGAGTTCAGGACTTTATTTGATGCATTTTTATCTTTCAGTTTTCGACTTGTTCACAGTTACAATTGTACAACCCTGTTCTTTTCAGTGTGGGCTGTATTTCTTTTCTTATTGTGGTCTTTGTGGAACCAGGTGCCTCTCACTGGAAGCGACTGGAGCGATGTGAGCTGCACTTCCGACAGCTTTTCAAACCGAACAGTCCACCCCCTGCAGCCGGCACCATTTCCTCAGTTTGTAATTAGTCCTATTCAGAAAACAGTGTGAGTAATACACACCATTTTACACCGCACTGTGCATGAGTCAAAGCTGCTTCTAGAGCACAGGAAAAAACACCCAACATTTTAAACAGAAAGAGAATCAAGCCAAACTCAGAGACATGATAGACAACAAGAGGTCATAGTTCACAGTGTACCACCAGTAGTTTATTCTGTGCTGTAGTAAACATTTGGCATGTGCTCCACACGACTCAACTCTCAGGAACGAGTGGCATCGGTAAAACTCAACAAACCCTGCTTTTCATGTACGATAGGAGACCTGGCTTTGTGTGGTTTCAGTTTATTTTAGTCTGAAACTACAAGTGTTAAATGCCATTCTCTTGTCTCTACTCGGTCTGTCCTGGAGCCCATATTAACTCATCTTTACTGCTAGTATTCTCCACCAACTTTACAATTCATGTTTCCTTTTTGAACAGAATCCTGCACAAAGATTTAGGACTTTCACAAACTGAAACAGACTGTACCTGATATTTTTTATTCTAGTAGGAAAAATGATTGACTTCAAATAGTGTATTGTAAAATAAATAAAAAAAACTGTCTTTATGATCCATCTACTGTTTTTTCTAAGTGATTGTAATACATGAGAACCTCTATTCAGGAACAGAAAACCTTGGACAATCACATGCTCCAAAAAGGTATGCTAGGCTGTATTTTCAGCTGAATATGTCTTTTAACAGAGAAACAGCTGAAAAAAGAAAAGCATCAACAGAGAAAAGGGAGACAACGTAAAACACAGATAAATACTGTCAATTCAATCACGTAATGTTTAACGAGGAGGAGATAATTGTCGTTCTGACGCTGAAGTCAGAGCTAAGCTAACGCTAAACTCTAAACTTCAGTTTGGTCAAATGGATTAGTATTTTGTGGAGGAAAAATAGGTTTTACTTTTTTAATAAAAGAGAAGCAGGAGAGGTCCCTAGGCTGCTTTTGGGACCTGCAGTGCATGATCAAATAAGTCACCCTGGATGAAAAGGAGACAATTATTCATATGTAACAAAAGTAAATCATGAACAGGCAAACAGCTAAATTATCTGTAAAATTGAAAACACTGATAATTAACTAAATAAAATAATATAATTTGGCAGGCAGTTTTAAAATAATCGAACATAAACTCTATCCTTATTAGAATGTACTGTCATCAATTATAACAAGGAATGTCCACCGAGGTAGTTTTAAATGTTTTGTTTTCGCGTTAACCTTATCCTTACAATGACCTATGACCTTACTATGGCACTGATCACAGAAAGGGTCGTCATTTTAAAGAATACAGTGCCTCAAAAAAGACTAAATAAACACTAAAGGTCTACTCTCTGACATTTGTCTTACTTTTGCAGCGTTGCGAGCGTTGGTCAGCGCGTGTTTAGCCGCCGGCGCCGCTCGGCAGACTTCCTGACGACTCTAAAGGTAAATAATGATGCAGCTGATCTCTCCTGACAGGACTGGAGTTTCCGCGCCGAATTTGCATATTTTATGTTTATTACTGCGCGAGGGGAGCCGGGGGTCGCCTGTCAGCCGCGGTTTACTCGCTCGGATCGTGACATGCACAGCCCTGCCTCACACTTTCACAAACACATTCATTTATGTTTCTCATGATTCTCTCGCTCTACAATAGTAATAAATACTTTTATGAACATTCAAATCATAAAGCTGGGATTCAAAGCACAATAATGGTTTGGTGTGACAGTTTGCAGATGCTTAATTTATTAATAAAGCATTATTATTATTATTATTATTATTATTATTATTATTAGTGAAAATTAGTGTAAATAGGTTGTTGTTCAGGTTTTTTATTCCATTTCTTATTTACACAATCCCAAAACTCTGGACCAAAACATGGACCATTTCTTGATAACACGAGGAAATATCAATTTATTATTTATTTAAATCGACAAATGAAGTAGTTAAACTGTTTGTAACACAACCTTACAACACAAAGTGACAGTTGCAACCCAGTATCACAGCCAGCATTACTGTTTATGTCATTATCGTGAATGAGAGCGTGCACTAATTCAGCTGAGGCCTCACTGCCTTCAGGAAAAACTCCACAGAAATTACAGTGGTGTCAATAATGCCTGGGCTGCAACCAAAATGCTTAGAAGACCAAAAAATCTATTTATTTATCAGCATAAGAGCATCCAAAAAGCTCTATGTTTACATCTTTTTACATATCCAAGCTTCTTTTAGGATTACATTTTATGGCAACCTCCCAATAAAGAAAATGCAAGATGTTTTATAATAAAAAAATCCAATATTTTTGTTCATTCATGACGGTAAGAGGGTTGTCAGGGGCAACACATGCACCAAAAACTGTTTTTATATAGATCTATTACTGATTTGGCTGTGGTTTTGAATTAATGAACCCAGAAATCACAGCACACAGTCCGTCTGCTCCGACACATTCAACTCCGATGAATAATCACTCTAATATCCGACCAACACAAAGAGCTGAAGCGGCAAAACGCAGCAGAAGCCCGTGTTGCTCCATCATGTTGTTCATATGGCGCTGTTTTGAGCAGCAGCTTGCGCGACTCTCAGCTTTCATATCATCCTCAGTTTAAAGCAAATGGCTTTGTGTTAACAAGCAGCAGCAGCAGCAGAGCGGCCGTGATCATCTCCAGCTCGTGCTGTACTAAAGAGACCATTAGAGGCAGAAAACGCACGCCCCTGGGCCCCACATATGTCACCGTTTCACCGGGACGAAGCTGTAATCAAACGAACAGAGCTGCTCCACGATATACATCACATCTGAGGCCAGAGCACACTCACAGCACCACTCTGGGCTGCAGAAGGAATCTAATACATAGAGAGAAAGATAGGAGAAAATATGATGCAGATCGCTGAATGTTTGTGTAATGTGTTGAAAATATCTCAACTCAGCATTATAAAAAGGCTTAACCAGTGTGTCCACAACTGTGATTGGCAGCATGTTGCACTAAACCAGGTATTTGTATGATGACATGTTCAGATTCCATCATTATACTCCACCTTCAGGCTCTATAGACTGACTCTCCGGTCGTTAGATTCATAAAAATGCAGCAGTGTATAGCTTCTTTTGACGCCAAATGTGTGATTTTTTTTTTTGCCAGACAAAGGAAAGATACGTTTGCAGAATTACTCTGGTCCCTCTCGATCCCAGTTTGATTTCCAGGAGGCTAAAGATTAAACCAATCAGAGAAACGGACAAACTGATATAAACAATGAGACAATGAGACTAGTGTCACTTCTTTATTTACTTTCTTTTACTTTATTTTTTCAAACTCTGTAGGATGACATTGTCAGATTCCATCATTATACTCCACTTGTAGGCTCTATAAACTGACTTAATCACCAAATTTTTATTTATTTTTTATTTTTTTGGCAAAGAAAGGAAAGATACATTTGCAGAATTTGTAGTAAATGCAACAAAAACTTCCGAAACTCCTGGAAATCAAACAGGGATCGAGAGTTTTGGGAGTTTTGAAAGTTTTTGTTGAATTTACTACAAATTCTGCAAATGTATCTTTCCTTTCTTTGCCAAAAAAAACAAACAACGGGACAAGTGAATTCAGATTAAACCAATCGGACAAACTGATATAAACCATGAGACAACGAGACGAGTTTCACTTCTTTATGAGTTATCACATGGAGTTAGTTTTAGATAAACGATCATAATTAGTGGATGGTGTTGACTTGGTGAAAGACAAAGAGGTCTGGAGTAACACAAGCAAAGAGAAAAACTCAGCTGAAGGATTAGTACAACAACAGAAAATGCTCAAGTTTATACTCCAGCTCAAAATGAAATCACTGTTTAATGAATCCAGTGGCTGTTTCTACATTAATCTAGTGTTGGACATAAAGCACACACTGAAATTCACTGAAATTAACTGCGGCTCTAAATCAGGCTCCAATTGTGGTTTTTAAGTAGTTTTTGTGTCAATTTTTAATCTTAATTCAACCTAAACAGCTGAATCTGAAGCTGAATCTTATAAAAGTGTCAGAGTCGAGACAAAACCACAGTAAACGGAGACATCGTGATTAAAAAACCTGAGCGAACCGAGTCAAGACCAAGACCAGTGTAAGATACAGGCCTCTTTTGCAAAACACTATTTCAAACAAAAAACCCAGGTTCAACACAGTTTTACACCAACAGACTTTCAGGTTAGACTTTGTCAGAACACTAGAAACACAAAAGACCCAAGTACATGATGAGCTTCCAAAGTTTTATCATTTAAAAAGTGCAGACTTGGAAATACTGGGAAATAGGTATCATAAAGATATGAAGTGAATATAAAAATAAAAAGGTAGGGACGGTAAAGGCAGCAGTTTAAGAGGTGCTTTGTCTCCATTAAAGGAAATTTTTAAAACTTTCTTTTAGTGATAATGGTTTATAAAAGGTCTTTCTCTACAAAGATTATGGACAATGGCCAGAACACTTTAATAAAACTGAACAATTGGTAATAAAAGCACCGTTTACAAACCAATCTAGAGAAAAAGTCTAAAATATATGAAATAATGATGTTCCTAACACTGATTTTGTTTGATGGGATGGTTTATAAGCGTTATTCTCAATGAGCAGATGTTAGAGGTGGGACTTTAATCTAAAACCAGTATTTTGATAAGTTATGAAGCTATTTAGAGCAATTAACAGAATCTAATTTATATCTGCAGTGTTTTTGTTTTAACGAAGGGACACTTTAATCACACCTTCTCTAGGCTTTTTCAGGAGAATTTTCTGGCAAGCTTTGACCAGTCACGTGCCCCTGAAATAAAGAAGGATCACTCCTTTTCAAAAATGGGACGGTCCCATTAGATGCTTGCTCTACAAGGCTCTTCAACAATGAATTAATAAATCACTAAACAACTCCAAAGTCACTGTGTCTAATGGAGAGCAGTGAAGAACACGACCTATTTGAATGATTCAAGTTAAAAGCACAAGTTAAACTAATGATGTAAGATTTGTAAATTAGTATTTATCATGGCAATATGGAGTTAAATCATTAGTGTTAGCTTAGCTTAGCTTGTACAGATGGACTATTGACTGGCTGTTAAAGCAAGAAGAGTAGCAACAATCCAGTTCTGTCCTTTATGTGGACATTTTCACACATACACAACATCATTCAGCTGAGGAATCAAACTAACTCAAAGAGAAATAATGAACACAATGCTTTTTAGTGAGCTTTTCTCCATTTTTGCACCACTTTAATGAGGTTTCCATTGCAATCCTCTTATTTTTTGGCTAAATTTGGCCTAGAATTTGTTTTCATTTATTTAAAAAAGTATCATTAAATGTTCAGTCGAGAAAACGTCACTATATTTTGAACGTAGTGCCAGGTCTGTACACACTGCGATAATGTAAATACCTCTTGTATAATTCTCATTCCTGAATGATCCAGCTCTGGCCTTTTGTAAACCGTAAACAATCTCCTCTCGCGCTGCAGAGATATCCGGCTCATTTTGGGCCTAATCTGACCTGAGTCCAGCAGCAAACGCAGCACTGTCGCCTCTGAATACTGTGTTGCTCTGATATGGCTCCAGTCCAGCTCCACCTCACGTCCACGGTCCAGTGCACGACAGGCTGCTTTCACCAAATTCATCATCTACACTGCTCTGGACCCAGCCTCATGCAAACAAACAGAAAAGGTAAGTAAAAGTAATAGCTTGCATTTCTCTTGTTGTCTTTTCTATTTAAAACCTGCTCAGGCCTAATCTTTTGGAACATCGTGCAAAGCCAATTACGGTTACATTCAGTCTAATGCTTTTTTGTGTTTGTTTGTTTACTTTAAAAGCCCATTGGAGCATGAAAACAACCCCTGACCGCTTTGTAGCTTTATTTAACAGCTTTTACGCCACCGTTATCTCCTATGTAAGATGAATAAGTTAAAGTCAAATTGTTTGTTGTGTCAGTTGTGTCATTCTACAACCATTGTAATATTTGTTGTTGTATCCAGTGTTTGGATAATGTGTTTGATCACGCCATTATGTGCTTGTGATTTATTTTTTTCAGTCAAAATCACAGTCTGCTCGTCAACAGTGGCTTCAAACCAAACACAGGAGATATAAGATGAGTTTATTTAATTACAAAACAATCCCTTTACAATGTGTTGAGAAGAAGAACGGAAAGGATCTTGGACCAGACCAAGTTTACACATCCAGCAACAATTTTTGAATATCTGGCTCTCATTTTATCCTGTTCTCTAAACAACAAACTCTTCTGCTTTTGTTTTTTTGCAAGAACTACACAATGTGACTGGGATTTTAAAATTACCTGATCTTTATGCATTTAGTTTTTCAGTGTAATCTCCTAAAGTTTATTGTAACAGGAATCATCTGAAAAAATGAGACCTTAAGACGTGATCTAGTCTTTATAATTAATGATTTTAATAGATGAGAATGATCAGTCCACAGCAGGATTTTGTCCAATCACAGCTCACTTCAGGTAAAAAGGAGCGCTCCCATTGGTCGACACTGATGTCAACAACGAAGGAACAAGGAAATAAACCAAGGAAATGGGTTATTCTGTTGAAAATATGTCTTATTTTACAAAGAAACAACTCAAAAAAGATAAAAGAAGAGAAATGGGCAGCGTATTAGTATTTGGTAGTGAAAAAATGGCCTGGTTTTACCTTTTTTTAAATAAAAGAAGCAGGAAAGATTACTATGCTACAACAAAATGAGGTACTACAGCTTTAATTGAATGAAAATAAAGGCCAGAGTAGGAAAAGTCAGTTCTGTCTTTGCATTAAGCACTGAAAGAACAAGAAGATAACTATAGTCTCAAGCTTTATTTCATTGAGGAACATTGGAAATCTGAGGACAAACCCTTAAAGGAAACTCACTGTTTTTGTAAATGAGATCTATTTTCTGTAGAACACCGTCTCATAAACATAAACTTCGGAGGGTTTCCCAAAGATAAACTGAGCAGAGAACCACAGAGCGAACCCCGGAGCTCGGAGAACAACAGTGTGTTTTGCCGGCAGCGTTTTGGTTCAGGCCTGTGGCTCTGCTCACTGTGTTAAATGTAGTGGGCGGCTCATTTCATGCTCTCTAACCAAACTCCTCACTCTGCCAACATTTCAGTTCCGCTCTGCTCCCAGGACAACTCCAGTCCTCCTCCTCCATCGAAAGAGAACCAGGAAACATACATTTAAATTCTACTTAGATTTTCTCATTGTATGCTTATTCCAGCTGTAAATCTTAGTATATATAGTTATGTATAGACCCTTCTACTGTGCAATTAATTGAATTTTCTATTTAAATTTCGGCTCCTAATGTTCACAAAACCTATGTAATCGAGAAAAAAAACGATTATTTATTTATTTTATTTATTTCTAAAAACTCGCTTGTTTTCCATATTGTTGATCTTTATTTATTTATCTTAATTATTATTTTCTATTTTTTAAGCTATTATTTGTACGTTTGAATATATTATTTATTTATTTTAAGGAGAATTCACTGTTTTGTTCAATAAATCCAACATATTTCCAAAGTCAGTGAATAATCGTGTAAAATTATCGTGATTTCAATAATGACCAGAATAATTATGATTTTTTTTTTTCCATAATCAAGCTTCAGAGCAGCAAAAGTAAAAGATTCAAGATTAGGTTATTGCCATTTCGATGAGAGCATTGATTTGAATTCAGAAAAAAATACACAATAAGGAAGACAATGCAAAGAAAATACACAAATATGCATTAAGAGCTTCAGTGAATAAATATAAGTCATTTAAATGTTATTAAATTCTAAGAAAGCATAAAAAGACACACAGATTTAAAACAAAACATTAGTTTAAAATGTCAGAAAGAGTCTGGTACGTTGTGAAAAGTCTTTGGAAAGAGTTTAAAGCCTCACAGCTTCAGGATCTGTGCTTCTACAAAAGCGACTCGTTCTACTTTTAATGCTTTGAAATCTTTTTCCTGAAACAACGGGAACAAAAAGTGCAATCGGTAATTTTCAGTCGTAACTTTATAATGCGGGAGTTACACAAAAAAAACACTGTGTATTTCAAAGGAGTAAAGGGCATTAGTCACAAAAAAAAGGCAAATTGTGTTTAAACAGCTGACTGAAAACCTGTGTGGGCTGTCAGTGAGTGGGTAGAGAACAAAAGTGAGCAGTCATAAAAAGCCTATATGTATATTTTTAAACCAAATAATCTCTAAACTAATCCACGTCCTTCCAATCTAATGCAGGTTATTAATAAAGCACTTTTAAAAACAAACACAGTCAAAGTGCTGCAAACCAACATAAAGAAAAAACACATGTTGAGTTCAGTGTTAAACCAATGTTGTTCTGTTTCTTTGGAGCAGACCCTCATCTATTAAAATCTTTAATAATAATGACTAGATACTGTTTTGAATGAAAGCTCTGGCAAAACAAATTGTCACTGCAGTATGTCATGTTATTTCAAACACACACATTTGGTTAAAGTAAAACAGTCAAAATTCCCAAAGATCGCGCCGCAGTATCTTCTCCCAGTTTGAGTTTTCTCCAGACGCAGCCTCTCTGAGTTAAATTAGAGACGATGCAAATGTGAAGTGATGTGCTTTGAGCTGCAGCTGCTTCATGTGTCAGCGACTCAACCCACAGACTGTCAGCTCTGAACGGCAGCTCGTCTCCGGCGGATCGGCCTTTGAACGGCGCCGTGACTCCCGACGTCGCAGAACCGGCTCTCATTTGGATCTAAACCTGACAAAACAACATCCTCCAAATCCATTTCACAGCACAGACACCGCTAATTCCATCTTAACGCTCACAGTATTTTCACGGCCTCGTTATAAATCACAACGTCGGAGAAATAGTGGGATTTCAGAGGTGTCAAACTCAAAGTGATGAGGGGCCAGGATAGTTAATAAGAATCATTTCAGGGGCCGAAGGTGGAGACATTTGGAAGATTTTATACAAGTTTTTTAGTTTTCATTTGAGTCTTACAAAAGTTGTCTTTAACATTTATTTCCTCCTTTGAACAGGTTTAGTCAGATTTGAACAGGTTTTAATTGGATTTGGATATGTTTTAGTCAGATTTGAACAGGTTTTAATTAGATTTGAACACGTTTTTGTTGGATTTTAACAGGTTCTAGGTTTTAGTCAGATTTGAACATGTTTTAATTGGATTTGAATATGTTTTTGTTGGATCTGAACAGGTTTTAATTGGATTTGAATTAGAGATGCTCCGATCAGGATTTATGAGGCCGATCACCGATTACCGATTACCGAAATTGTGTTCGGCCAATACCGATCACAGCCGATACCGATCACATTAAATGTGTTATTAAGGGCTAAATTAAGAATGCTATAAACAAAAATGAACCACTGAATTAACCCGTTACCATTCCAGCGGCCATCGTCACTTATTCATTTCTCGGTTTTAGACAACCGCTTGGTACACATGCAGCACATCAATGGAAAGCTTAGATTCTTATCTTTTTAGTGATGTAAATCTTTTCTAGACACAGCATCAACATTACGAACACTTCAAGCTTCTTTCGAAAATAAACAAACAAATCGAAACCGAAACTTACTGGCGCTTCTCACCTCTGAAGTCTTCCTGCGGCTCAAACATACAAAACAATCCAACAAACACGGTCCTGTTCTGTTAGCAAGTGTTCAGAGAATCAAATACAGTAAAAATATCTACCTAACACATGTTATTGCATCCACAAATCCCCAAAGAGTGCAGTTTCGTCATTTTGATCAGAGTATTCTCTTATTTTATCGCTCCTAAGTGCCGCGCGCTTGTTTTGAAACTCGAACCACTCTGAGCGTTTGATTGACACATCAGGCGTTTTTTGGCAGGATCGATTAGGGGTTTAAACTGTTTAACTGTTCTTTTATTTAATAATTTAGTAATTTACCTACCTTAATTTACCTACCTTACTTACCTAAGGTATTTTTTCAAGTAACAGCCAGGTTTCCCCAAAACAAACATAGGTATAAACCATTAAAGAATCAATCCACAGGTAGCTCTCAACGTTGCAGGACTTAAATAAGAGTAAATACATATTTCTCCTTTATTTAGAAAAGGTTTTCCAGTTTCTATGGATAAACGTTAAGGACAAACCTCGCTTGTTCTGCGCATGCGCATAATCGTTTTTTTCTGATCGGCCATTTTGCCGAGCACCGATCACACTATTTATAGCCGTGATCGGCCGATCATGATCGGGGACCGATCGATCGGCGCACCTTTAATTTGAATACGTTTTTGTTGGATTTTAACAGGATGTAGATGGATTTCAACAGGCTTTTGTTCTCATTAATTACTTTTTATTTTGTTTTTGTTTTATTTTTGGATGCAAAATGGCATTGACAAAACTATGACGACAGCAAAATTACGATGTTAAGATGTTTATGACCCATCCTCTGCCTCAACTCTAAAACCTTACACTCTTCCTTTAACCATCCAAACTATTAGAAGATGTATTGTACATAAAACGTCACAGTCACAACAGATCCATTTCCAGTTCATCTCAGAGCCACTAATCCCACCTTAATGTTGGCGTTCCCAGTTCCCCGCTGCTGTGTTAATACTTATTGCAGTCTAATTGATGGCTGTCATGTAGCAGCTGTCACTCAGCCTCACGCCCGGGGCACCTGGGATATTACTGGCAAATCAATGGTCCATCTCAGTTATGTTGAGCCTCGTGCCTCGGAGCGTCTCTCTGGCTCGTTCAGAGACTGTATAATCTGAGTGAGTCATTCTCACTGACGCAGTCCACTGGTCAGCAGCAGGTGGACGATATCTACACAGCAAGGGCTTTTCTCTTCATTTTTTCAAGATTGGATTTAAGAGGTCTATAGGCTTTTTGATGGGTTTGGTTTTAGACTCAGACACAAAGAAATGTGGATTTTATCACACGTTTTGATCAGAGACAGACTAACACTAATTATATCTATCCTTGGACAGATTTCTAAAAAAATAAGGCGTCTTGAAAAAAGTGCATTCCAAAGTCTGAAGCAGAGGCTGGATTGGCAGGTCTGATCTAACTAAAAGAATAGAGCCAATCCCTGGTCATTAGAGATAATCAGAATACCTAATTTTACTACACAAAGACACAAAGAGGATGTATTACAAACATGTAACTTAAACCAGAACTCAGGAAAACGTTTTTCTGAGTTGAAAAATGCAGATGAAGCCTGCTCAATAAACCAACAGCTCTGTAACTCAGGTGAGTCTGAGTCGCCAGAGATTCTGTTGACATTATTTTCATCTTCAATAATATTTTTAGTAAAATAAGCCATTTAAAATATTTAATACCAACTGTTTTCACATTAATAACTTGATCATTTGACAGTACAACTAGTTTTTTGTCCATTTAGACTTATTTAGACTATTTACTAAGTTGTTTATTTATTTACGTCTGTTTTTAGAGGTTTCAACACACGTTATGTTCACTTAACAATCTTCCTTTTCTTGAAGCGCTGCTAATAACTGCTAGCCTGGCCAGCCAGACCGACTTTCTCATTGTATTACATACAGAGAAAGTTAGTCTGGGATCGATGGATTTAAACAGGATTTCAAGGCAGGACCATGGGCAGAACTAACGCTCGCTGAGTGAACCAATCAGAGAAACCACGGATGTGACGTAAGGAAAGTGAAACTTATTCTAGTTGTCAACAAACCACAGCATACACCAGCGTGGCTCGAGAGAGAAGATGCTTCGGTGACGGTGAATGACTTCTGTTGTTTTTGTCAGAAAAATCTGAGGACACGGGGTGTAATATCGAGTTTAGTGCTTATTTCGATCGTTGTAAGCGACCGAAACCTGCTACTGTTTTCTCGCGCTCAATATGACGCGAAACAAAATCCCGCCTCCCTCGCTACGATTGGTCGGAAAGAAAGCGCCGGAGCAGAAATCGGAGGCAGATTGGGCGATTCCAGACTAACTTTCTCTGTATGTAATACAATGAGAAAGTCGGTCTGGCTGGCCAGGCTAAATAACTGCTGCTGTGACTGGATCTGTGTCCATCTTCCTTGTTGTTATGGTTTAAAATGTTCCAACTTTCTGACTGAAACCAAAGTCTTCCCAACTTCGATTCCTTGGATAACTTGGATATTTCCGAGGAGCACATGAACGCACCATGAGTCTGACAGTGTTGCAGTCTTAAAACTCATTATTTAGTCCGAACAGCACAGCTTTTATTGTCGATTTCTCCTTATTTCTATTAAAAACCATTGGTCTGTGCTATTCACGGCAAACATCTGATGAAGATATTTCAGTCCTAAAGCTTTGATTGTCGCAGATGCACCAGCCTCCCTCCAGCCCACCCCCGACTGCCTGTTTGTGCATTATTTTGGCGACTGTCATCTGATGGTCTCTTCACTGTCAAAACGCTGCTCGGAAAACAGCGCAGCACGACGCCTTTGACAAGTAGCGTTCATAATCGCCATCAGCTGCTCCCCATTTCCCCAACCATCCCTCATTTCCTCTTCTGTCAACAACTCATCCATCCCTCTCCAGCTTTGTGTGAGTCACGGCTGCTTATTGTGCAAACCTGAAAAACGGCAAATCTAGAAAATAGTTGCCCACTTTTCGAGTCAAAAAAAGACGAGGAACAGACAAAGATTTTGACTTAACATTACGAAAACTTTAAAAACAAACCCTGACTTTGTCCAAATCCTATCTTCAACTCTCGGTTTTGCCGTGAAGCCGAGCCGCTGGTGCGTCTCTGGGATGTCCCGGTGCCATCGATCGAGCGGCAGCGGTGCAGAACTGGTGTTTGTGCAGAGAATGGGCCCTGTCCGCTCCCCTCTCATGCTTCGCCACACTGCGTACACCTGTCTAATTGGAGCTGGCGTCTGCCGTGCATACACAGCCAAGGGCCTCTCCACAGCCATTAGGACTCTGACAGGCCTGGCGCGCTTTTAAACTGCTGCGTTTTGCTTCTGCAGAGCGGGCCCCAAGCAGAGTTTGACGCACTGTGACAGCTCCAAAAGACAGCTACTCATGGCTTTTAGATGATTATAGCAGCAGCTTAGTCCAACAGTCTCCGCCGAACAAATCTGTAAGTATTTGCAGTATTCGGTCCGAGGTTCAGAACAATGTCAGGATCATGAGCTTTGAATTGAAAGTGGTAGGTTTGGGAGAAGGATGGGACGTAAAAAATCCAGACACAAGTCTTTCCCACGACACAAGTCACTATAGTTATTGTTCATTTTCATATAAGACCCATTAGTTACCATTAGTATCCATCTTTCATTCTTAACCTGACACTACACAGTTTTCTTTTTGTCCTTGTCTCAGACTCCACTCTCCTCCAAAATCAACCTAGGGGCCTCTCCTGCTTCTCTTTTATTGAAAAAATAAAACCAGACCAATTTTTCCTCCAAAAAATAATAATACATTTCACCAAACTGCTACTACTCCAACATTAGCTTCCGACCGAAACATACGACAATTATTTCCTCCTCGTTACACTTTGCGTCATTGAATTTGCCAGTATTTACTCCCATTTTGTGTTGATTCCCTTATCCCTTTTCAGTGCTGTTTTGCTGTAAAAAGACGTATTAAGCGCTGAATTGAAATCAGTGTCGACCAATGGAAGCGCTCCTTTTTCTGAATGCGAGCTGTGATTGGACAAAGCATCTGTTCAGGACTGAAAATAAAGCCTGGATTACATCTTGAGGTCTCTCTTTTCTCGTTTTTTAACAGATGATCCCTGTTACAATATGTTATTAGGTCATTAAACAGCTCTTTTTCTGATATGCATAAACAAAATCTCATTCTCCCTGTTTAATACTAAATTTACACAAACCATACAGCAACTTTAGCGCTACTGAATGACAAATTTTCTTACAAACATGGCTTCTTTACCACATTTATAGAGATAAAGGGATGAAAAATAACCAAATAAACATGTCCTGCCTTTTGACTGGACTGTCGCAGTGCAGGACAAGTAGCAATGGGGAGAAAAAAAAGGACCTGACCTGCTGCAGAGGCATTAAGTGGCAGTAGTATTGGACAAAGTGCAAGGATTATTGATTAATAAGCGTGGAGGTTTGCAGACACAATTACAAGTGACTTTTTTGCAGAAGGAAAGTCTCCACTAACGTTTGTTTTCATGTACATCAATCAACTAAGTGTCAGAATCCATAATAAGGCTAACACAAGCCACGAGTTCTCCACAAAACTAGGACACTGGCTAAATCCAGCTTCTGAGATGTTTACATGCACCAAGACAAAAAAGATTCTTTAAAAATCATCAAAAGCAGTATACTTATGTAAATGCACAATGAACTTTTACTTCACATATGAACCCAGAGTGAGAAAGCTCCCCTGACTGACAGAGCTGAGGGTAAACACTTGAGAAGGCTGTTATGCAAAGAGCGGGTATCAACCGAGGAAAAGGAGAGCCCAGAGTGCTCCTCGCTCCTCTTCTGTCGGTGTCAGGAGCCTGTGTAGAGAACCCAGCGGCCCCATTTCCCGTGAGAGGCTGTAGCGCTGAATTTTGATAACACTCGTTTCCAATTGAGCGCTTCAAAGAGGGAAAAGGCTGGCAGACAATTAGAGCGAGAGCTTAGCCCGGGCGCCCTCAATAGCCCTTGATGAGCGAGTGGAGAGTTTGGATAGGTTAATCAGGCGTAATCTGGAAGCAGGTGTCGAACACGCAACCTCACAATCCTCCAACCTGAATTATATGATCGTCACATTCACAAAAGAGCGTCTTTTAATTAAACACAGTGTCCTTTGGCGTCGTCTCTTCCTTATTCAGGAGCGTGAAGCAGCGCTGATTGCATCAGATCACTGACACCGAGAACAAATTGCTTTTTCTGCAGCGGCGATGATGAAGGGGGTGGGGTCGGGCTGCGTGTTTGGGAAAAGAGGGGAGGGGGTGATATCAGAGTGTTGCTTATCACATGAGGAAGCTACGATGGTGAATTTAATCTAAAGATGATGCAGAAATGACTCTGAGAGAATCAGCTTCAAAATGTTTGGTGAAAAATAGACTTTGGTGCATTATTCTTTCAGATACATTAAAATTGACACTGTTGTTGTGTTTTAGAAACTAGGGCTATGTCTGAACAACTGTGTTTTAAAGGTATAACTCTGGCTTAAGCTAAAACTGAGACCTGTGTAGCCCACCTATACCGAATGTATTATGGTAAGGGCCCCTGAGTTCTCGACCAACTCAAAGCGTAAATAAACCACAAGTATGAAATATTCAAAATATGTTTAGAAATCAAATTACTTACTGCTATTAAGTCCTAAGTACCATTTATGCATTAGTATTAACCTTTAAGCAATGACCACATCACATTCATTCAAACTTAACGCCTTAGTAAAAAGCAAATGACCAAACATGAGTGAATTAAATGAACTGTAAATTTACTGAGCGAGCAAATTTAAGGTGAACAAGTAACAACATGTAGGTAAGTTGCTGTAATATTGCTCAGATGACCTCAGTGTCTATGCTTCTTAAACAGTGCAGTGGACCCACTCACAATCACTCACACACACTGGCCTCTTTATAATATTAACCCTTATAGTTGCAGGCCTGAGCAATGCTGGGGATCGGTGAGACCCTAAACTCAATGAGCGCTTCACTCTGTGAGCCAGAACAAATAATTAAGCTGTACCTGATCCAGTTGTTCAAGGTCAAGCATGTCAGGCTGACAGTCAGAGAGAAGGCCACGCTGTGTTCCAAGATGGCGGCGTAAACACGTGCGTCCTGGTCCTGGTCTAGACTGATCACCCACGATGTCCGGAAAATATAATGAACAGGTTAACTTAGCTCCTTGCAGATGACAAATCTTCACAATCCAAGCCGGAATTATGAGAAAACTGTTCGTAGAAAGCTGGGTTAGCTATACTGTTCCACTTGTGCAGTAACTAGCCAGTGAATGCTAACTGACTTGAGCTAACGAGTAAAACTCCGCAGCAAGTATACTTAGCTGCAGGACTTTCTTCGAGTTGAAAAACGTCCATAAGCGCTCCAAACTTATGCAGAACAAGTATCCATCCCCGACCACTGGATTAATGATCTCGAAACTTGTCTACACAGTCAAAAAAAAACAACGACACGAGTTAACGTTTCAACTCACGGTTTTTCTCTCGCTGTTAAGCTAACGCTAATACTATTACTCACTTCCGGTTTCACATGCGTTAAGCTAATACAAAGATTGACCAGCAACAGTAGTACACAGACATAGCACTTCCTCTGGCTCTTCAAAATAAAATGAAATATAATACATCTACTGCATATTACACACTACATGTTTTAGCTTACACTCAGGTACTTTTAAACATTTTTAAACATATTAATCAATAAATATATATTTATGTAACATATAACTTATTAATGCTTTTTAACCTTTTTTGTGACTTATATAAGGACCTTCTATATATCTTCTATCTAATAATATATTCACATATTTGTCAGGGTTACACCTGTAACTTGTGCCGTCTTTAATGACCAGGTAATTGAAAAATTGAAAAGCCATAAATGTTTTCTGAATGTGTGTTTTGTAAGTGTATATATCGTATATGCTTTAGAAACAACCACATGTCTCAAGGAAATATATTACAGGACGTTTTACAGAAATAATCTGAGCGATAAAATGTACTGGTCTGTTCTGAATAAAGAATACTGTACGACAGTAAAACCATCCCCAGAAACAAGAGCCCACCGTGAACACAACAGCAGAGAGTGTGTTCATATTTTCAATACATAACAGACTCAAACAGCAGGGAATATGAACAGCTTTTAACATGGTGACCATGAAATACTGTACATCTGGAGCTTGGACATTTCTTTACCAGTTTGAGGTATTTGTATTCAGTGTGTGTCTACCTGAGGATTTAGCTGTTAACAAGGTCATTCAGAGAGAAAATATGTGAAAAAATATATGAAACAAAGGCAAAAAGGCCATGTTTATGACGACTTCTTGTGTGTCAGGACTGCAGCAGCTGGTTTACACTGCCCCTACTGGTCTGGAAGACAAACTACAGTTGAGCATTTACAGTTGAGCCTCTTCATTTCTTTAGTGTCTCATAATTGCATTGAGTAAGATGAAAAATACACCTCACAACATTGCAGCAAAACCACAGCGACACTTGAACGACCTGAAGAAATAAAGCCTATGTTGTTGTCAGTGACAGGTCCCAACAGCAGCGACGGTTAATTGATGAAGCTCGCTCAGATTCAGGCCCTGATCAATAAAAACACAGAGTGACTGACAACAGCAGACTGCCCATCATCTTAACAAGCGCCCACTCAGCTCCAGCCGATATATCGACACTGACTCCACTCACTCACACGCCGCTGACTCACACTCTAATAACCGCCAGAGTTTTAGTGTCAGAACATGATTGTGCAATTATTTTTTTCTGTGGGATATTTTTAGGGTCTGTGTAAATTGCACAAATCAGACTGAACAGAACTAGTGCCTCGGTGCAGCGTCTTCTTCAGAAGGACATTCAGAGAGAGGAAATTAAAGACATAAGAACAATTAGTTTTAGAGTTTACTAAAATTAGAACAAAGCTGAAGCATTAATAACAAAGATCTGTAGCACGCCACAGCATTCAACATTTTTATTTTTAAATCTAAAAGTAGAATAGTAGATTATTGCGTGTAGCATTCTTGCTTTTGTCCTTGTTAAGTTCTCATTTAGTGTTGATCAGCCCTGGTTTTACTCTGATTTTGGTTTAGTACTGGCTTATTTTTTCCCTTTTGGTTTATTCTTAAGTTTATTTATATGTAGGTTTAGTCTTGGTTTAGCCCTTGTTTTGATTTCTGTTTAAGTTGAGGATATTATCTTTGGGTCTTACTTTAGTCTTTTGGTTATTCCTTGTTTTCCTGCTTGAGTCTTGGTTTATTTTTCATTAAAAGTTTGGCTTACGGCCCGAATTTTGCTGATATTAATGTGAACATAGGAGTTGGAGCTAAAGCAGTGAGACTTAATAATGCTGTGCTTCATATAAATACACTTTATACACAATGAAATAAGAACAATATATAAAAGAGTGAATTGCAGAATAATTACCAAAAGTCATAAAGTGAACTGAGAAGCAGCAAAGACCAAACAACACAGACAACACTAAATTTGCTGATGATGGTTACATTTTAATAAAGAAATTTTCAGGAAAAAAAGATTGTGAATCATTTCTTCAGAAACAATTACACACAAACACGTTCAATCTCATTTAGACCATAAGTTAATCAGTTCCTTGATTGATTTTTTTCAGTCAAGATTATTATTTAATTTCTGGTTGTTCGTGAATCTGATCAACATTAGAAGGACTTTTCTACTAAACCTGCTCTGGACCAGACTAAACTCACTGTAACTTTCAAAATGCACCTGTTTCATGGAATTAAACATGCCAGATTTAGCAAAATAATCCTTTAACATAACAAGACAGCTTTATGGAATAACCTTTTGGATTAATCACGGTTACATCATGTTTAGGTCCTGGTTTAATCTTCGTTTAAGTCTAAAACAGGACAGCCCCAGTATGTCTTATATCTTCTTTAAAAAGCACCGATTGTAATAAAGAGGGTCTAGATTATGTCTGAGACTGGCCCTAGATCGTTCTGATTTAAAGTCGGCCCTGGGCCCCTCCTGAAGCCTCTCTTTAAAACCTGATGTGATTCTGCTGCAGTAAATTGTTGTGGCTGAAAATAAAGCCCCTTTAGCCCCATGTGACTTCAGCAGCCATTAGTCTGAGGCGGCTGAGCTCTGACTATGATGACAGGCAGCGGCGGAGCGAGCGGGCCCCAGGGGTGGGACTCTGGGGGCCGGGGGTCGGACGGGGCCAACGTATTTATCTGAGCATTAATCTGAAGGAAGAGGACGAGAGGATGACCCTAAACCCACAGAGAAATCATCAAAACAGGCTGATTTTACGTTTTTAGTTCAGTGGCATCTACTGAGTACATTCCACATGTTCTGAACCTGTGACTGGATTAATCTGAATAAAACCACGTTCTGAAAAAAACATTGCATTGTTTTCTGATAATCTTGGTGCAATTAAGGTCATATTCAGAGCTGGACACGTGGAGTTTGTTGATCCCAATCTCATTAATGCAGCTACAAACAATTTAATAGCACCTTTTGAACAGCTGTTGCCCTTAGCAACACATTTCTTAAGTGGAATCAAGAAGTTAGCATTGTTGTAGCTTTAGCATTTATTGTTTATTTCTTAGCTTTAGCCTTCATCTTTAGTAATTACTAGGTTTAGGCCCTGTTTACTCCTGGTTTAATCCTTATTTAAACTGGTTTAGCACTGGTTTTGTCTTCAGATTATAGGTTTAGCCTTGGTTTAGTTTGGTTTATTAATATGTTTGGTCTATTTCTGGTTTAATATTTAAGTATAAGTTTAGTCTTTGGGTTAATCTTGGGTTTAGTCTTGCTTTTCTTCTCGGTTTGGTTCTTGTTTATCCCTTTTTCGCTCTTGGTTTAGCTCTGATGTGGACTGTGGTTTATTGCCAGGTTTAGTTCTCGTTTAGTCATGGCTCAGACTTGGGTTATTCCTATATTTAACCCTCTTTCTAGTCTTGGTTTGGTCCTGGTTTAATCCTTGTTTGTCTGCTTTGGCAGGTCTGGTCTAGTATTTTGAACAAGTAGAAACACAAAAACAAAAAAAAAAGTGCATATTTTTAACAATACATCCATCCTTTATCTTTTAATTTACAAGTCTAGGCTTTATTTGAGACTTAAGCGCTGGTTTACTCCTGTTTTTTCTTTGGTTTAGTTCTGGTCTAGCCCTGTTTCAGTTGTGGTTTAGCGCTGTCTTATGCTTATGTTTATTTTCTAGGTTTAGTTCTGGTTTAACCATGTTTTATACTCCATTTAGCTCTGTTTTCGTCCTGGTTTAGACAGTTTATCTTTGGTTTATTCCACTTTTAGCTGTGGTTAATCCTTGTTTAATCCTTGCTTATTCTTTGGTTTAATCCTGAGAAAAGGACAGTAAATTAAAATATGAATGAATAATTAAAACAACCCACTAGTCATCTAATAACTACATCAGTCTTTTATAAAGGGGCATGTGTTTCAGAGGGAGTTCGTTGTCCAGATTTGCCTCAGAGTCCTCACCTTGCCGACCTTGTTCCATCATTTAATGCTGCGTTACTTCTGATGGAAATGTAAAATAGAAAACTGGAGCGATCGGCAGCGAGGCCAAAGCATTAAAGAGCGGCTCCACTGATCACTGACGGATGTGGCTTCAAAGAGAAACTGGCCCAAAGCTGAACCTGCAACACTGTCACCTGTCATTTACAGCTCATGCCCCAAGACGGGACACATGGTGCAATATTAACCAGAGTATGTGCAGTGGGTCCTCGGTCAATCCAACAGTGAGGACCAGATATATTCACATTTCTTGTTTTTTAGACATAAATATACCTAATACATGGGACAAAATGCATTTGTACTCACTTATATTCATGAAATTCTCTTTTTTGACAACAACAACAGTAAAAGTCGGCATTAGAATAACCTGTAGTGACCCAAAATCAGACGGCAAAAGCAGATCAGTGTCCTTTTTGCTCCATGTCCAGCCTCTTAAAGCGCCACACACACTCCACACTGGTTTCACTTCATTGTCATTCCCTTCTCTCACCCTGTTTCCTGTATATATACTATCTAAAGTTACGTAAAGGCCAAAAAAAATCAAATGTGGGTCATGGTGAAGTTTAGAGAAAAAATTGTGGTAAAAAAATATACTGCCTAATAATAAAATCAAGAATGAAAACTATTTTATTTTACTTTATTTATTTTATTTTATTTTATTTTATTTTATTTTATTTTACTTTATTTATTTTATTTTATTTTTGACACAAACCCTGCCTCGGTTTGCACTGTTAAAAAAAGTCTGTAACATTTATAGTGAAATACCTATAAATATACAAAAGTAGAAAACTCTATCACTTTATTATTTTTTACAATATGTACAAAAACATAAAGATTAAAATATTTTTTACTGGTTTTCAGAGTCAGCTGGGACTTGAATTTAAATATACTGAAAAAGCACTGCATATTTATTCATTTATTTATTTATTTATTTATTTTATTGTGCCATAATAAAACTGACGATGTATATGCACCAGTGTTTTAGTCATTTTAGTGTGTTTTAGATGTTGTTTTTTACACTGCGCCTTTTGTTAACTGAGAACCAGCTCCTTATTTATAAGAAAGTCATTTTAATATATATAATTGATATGTTTTAATAAATGCCATCACGTTTATAATATCAGATCTGCCCAAACGTCCAACATCGACAGCATTTAACACTGGGTTCTATTTCTCTCCTTCTGCAGACACAGGTTCAGACGATAAATCTTGTTGAATTTACATATTTGAAGTCAATTTCCTGCGATGAATTCATACACTTTCATATATTTACATTGGCATCCATCACAAAGAACCCGTCGCCTCCTTTTGTCTCCATTTCCTTCCCTCGTAGACGTAAATGTAGACATAATTCGACATGCCTGCGCTCCGCTTTTCCACGCAACCCTACAACAATCAAAGACGACACCACGATCACTTCAGTTCCTTTCCAATCTGGATAAATGGATTTCACACCACGTCGACATGAATGGGAAAGAGCGGCTGCCAGGAAGTGATTTGAATAAAAAACGGCTCCTGTTTCTTTTCGAGTGAAGTGATTTAAAGCCGGTTTCTCATTTTTTTTAGATGTCTGGTCTGTGTCTGAGAGGTTAAAGTTCAAGGTCAGCTTCAGGGGCATGAACCTCGGAGCTAACAGTGATCGAAACCAGGACAGTGTTAGCTGTGTTCTGACGGATACAGGACTAGGACTGTGAACAGAGGCAAAAATGTCTTAAATTTAGACGTATTATGAAACTCCGCTCTCTATTTTTATCGTTTTTGAGCTGTTTCTCTGTAAAATAAGTCGTATTTTCAACAGAATAACTCATTTCCTTGGTTTATTTCCTTGTTCCTTCGTTGTTGACATCAGTGTCGACCAATGGGAGCGCTCCTTTTTACCTGAAGTGAGCTGTGATTGGACAAAATCCTGCTGTGGACTGATCATTCTCATCTATTAAAATCCTTAATTATAAAGACTAGATCACGTCTTAAGGTGTAATTTTTTCAGATGATTCCTGTTACAATAAACTTCAGGTGATTCCACTGAGAAAAAAAATCTGGAAAATTTACTTTTAAGCCACAATTGAGCTGAACTGAGCCGATCAGAACCGTAAAGACACACGTGTAGATTACAAGGCTTTCAGACAATATACAAAAAAGTAGAAAAGTGAACATTTAACATGAATCCACTTCAAGACGGAGCTGCACAGTGTTTTAAAGCCTTTTTTTGCTCCCGTAATGCCTCAGTCTGATGCAATTAAAGACACATATGAAGACAAATTTAACTGATTATGATCTTCACGAATATAACATTTCCTTGAGCTAACTTGCCTCAAACTAGTTCTAGTGTGTCATGGCTTTTTAATCAATTTATCTGGTTCTTTATTTCCCAAACAATCCAAATGAACGCAACAAAACTGACGTGTGGCTCGGTCAAAGAGCAAAAAAAACAGCTTAGACTGTTTCCTAATCTCTGTAGGGATTATACGGAGCAGCTAATGTCGTGCAGTCTCATCTTCAAATGGATTTTCTTCATTTTAAACAGCTTCCAGTTGCAAATAAACAGCGAGTGTGCACCTTTGACTCGGTCCAGGCCTGTGTTGATTACAGACTAATCAGGACCAGGCGGTTCTCAGGCGGTGCTCGTCTTAAGTGCCTTGGGGTCATCACCGAGAGCATCAATAGAACAGAGGGTCTCAACAGGCTCCCGATGGACGAACGCGAGACGAGTGGCTGAGATGACATGTTTTAGATGAGGGCAGTTTAGATAATGGTGGTTTATTAGCTTCAATGAAATCAGTCAAACAGATACACGTCCTCAGTTTAACTCACAACAGCCATGTGTCTCTGAAAAAGTATACTGTAGCTTAAAGAGATGGAAAATACCATAAAAAACAAGCACATTTTAAAGTCAAACAGGTGACTTTCTCCAAGATAGAAAAGGAAAAGTGAAAATGAAGAACCATATTTAGATTTAAAACTGTAATTCTCAACTTAATATTTGCCACCATTTTTAAGAAAACTAAAAAAAATCCTTGGCCTTCACTGTTTCATTCATAATCACACTTAAACAAACAGTATTTGAATGGACTCCAATCAAAACTATTGCTAAAGACCAGAAGTTCTCAAATGTTTTACACCAAGAGCCACTTCAGAAAATATCCATCTTCTGCTAAAATATAGTCCCAATCCCAGCCCTCCTCAGAGACCAGACCTGAACCAAAGGAGTAAGGGGCAGAGTGACGGAGAAATGGGTTCGAGCCAAACAAGTCTAACCCATTTTTGAGTTCGTTTGTAGTTTACACATTTGACAATTTCACTGTTATTTGCTTAAACTGAGTTGTATTTATCGCCTTTGAACCATTCTGCTTTGACTGAAACACCTTGGCGTTAATTTAGCAGCAATAATGCTCAATAATAAATATATAATAAATAATAAATTCCCATTTCGTACATTAATAGTATGGCCGCCCACAATATCACCACAACGAATCTGTCTGTCTTTCTATGCATCCTTCTCATGTCTTTTTTATTACATTTATTTTATAAGTGAATTTGTGGAGTTACTTTTACAGTTCTCATATTTGGAATAAGGTAATTGCGAGGTTGATTGGGGCGAGCTATGAAGACTATAGACCATCGCAGAAGCATTAGAGAAACTTACTGTTCTCACTAAATAAAAAATATATAGTAAACAAATAAAACCTTCAATGTAAATCTTTAAAACCACATCTTTGAAGCTAGCGTGGAGCTCTCAGTCCCATCGGTGCTGCTAACGTCGCTAACACCACACAAACGCGCTGTATGTGGATGTGTTTCTACGGGAACAACTCTTCTGTTTACGGTCGTCGGCTGAAACACGAGAAAGACTTGGCCCCGGAACAGCTGTCGGCGGCGGGTATCAGAGGTATCAGAGGCATCAGAGGCATCAGAGGCATCGGGGCAGTTTGTGGAGGTGTCTGCAGTTTGCTGACTGCTGACGTTTGTTGGCACAGACTTGGACGCTCCATTGATCCGTCTGTGCCTCTGTCACTTTGTCTGGAGGCTGTATCGTTAACAAGAGGAACTCAGCAGAAAAAAACACTCCACACAGCGTCAGATGTGGAGCTGCAAATCCACATTATTTCTCTATTTTTTACAAAGACAACACTCTAATTTCACCTCAGTCCACATTTACTGAGTCAGTTCTAGTTCTAGACACAAAAAACAAACAATAAAGGCATCCAGACCAACGTGTCTCCAAACGTTTCAATGTACTCCTCGCATTTGAATCCTGTTCTTTACAAATGAAAGAGCCCTTTTGTTAACTACGTATAATCTCATTTATTCTTCAACAAACGTTTACTCAAACAACGACATAAACTTGACGTAATCGCTGCGTCTTGTTGTTTTAAAGCGATACTTCAGTGTTTTCTTCTGGACGTTTGTTTAGTAACAGTTGTGGAGAACATTAAAAACTCAATTTTTCCATTGAAAGCTGCAAGATATAAAGTGGTAGAAGATGAAAGAATGAATACGTAGAGCAAAGGTTCCCTTGTTTTTATTTTGCTGTTGGACCCTTGTGTCAAAAGGACAATCATGAAGTGCTTATGGAATCTTTTTGAAGGAAAATTTGATTGAGAACACCCACTTAGAAGGTATTTCCTCAATATACTGTGTGTTACAGAGAAATATTCCATATTTTGTTTCAGATATAGCACAAAGAGGTGTTTAAAAATGTCAAAATAAATGCATCTAACCTTTTGCACGGAGAGTACTTTTCAAACTTATTGCATCCTTCTTTCCTTAAACTCCTGTCTGCTTCTCCAAACCAGAAGTGAGCTGACAATGACCCCTTTTTACAGAATACTGGGCTATTCCTTTCACAGAGCTATTATAAAACATGCTCAGTGTCCTACAGCAGACCATTATTACACAAAAACCGCTTTAAGATTTTGAAAATTGCAAAGTATTAAGCATTTATTTGTGTTTTGCTGCTTCTCTGTTTTGACTACAGACATGAATTATGCAGGGACTAGACTGTGATCCGCACTTCTATTGTGTCAAGAGCAGCAGGAGATGGGCTGCATTCATTTTTGGAGCACTTCTGTATTTGGTGAGGCTGGGAAATGACATTTTTATCAGCTGTTTGCCTCCTTGAGTTGCCTGGAAATTGAAAACTTGCATAATGAAGCCAGTAAAAGTGGGAAGTTTTCAGCTTCAACAACGGCACCCAAAGGTTTTCTCCACTGCTAACTTTAAAGAGGCAGTGCTAATGCGTTATCACCGGGTTTGATTGTTAAGACGCGAGCCTTGGGTGTGATTTGGCAGAGAATACGTGGCCCTGTCAGTTTCAGTGTGTTTCTAGATTAAGGCAAATGAAGCATTGTGCACATGGAGGGAGTCACAAAGACAGCGCAGGAAAAGCACAGCAACGAAGCCAAAACCAAAAGCCCAAACAAAAACACACTCCGTCGTTTCAAATCCAGCAAAGAGTGAGCACAACACAAATCATTCGAGCTGATTTCGTGCTTACCTTTGGCGTCTACGGCGGCCACAAAAACGAGCAGCAAAAGGAGACAGTCTCTGGACGTATTCATGTCGTTACGCGCGTTTGGTGCCGTTCGCAGTGGACGTCCTTGGGGTTAAAAGACTTTTCCTCCAGCGACAAAGCGACTGGTTACACGAGGAGCGCGCTTTTCTCCTTCCTCCCGGTCCTCGGTGAGACTTGAGCCCGGCTACGCGCTCGCAATTCACTCATTTGACTCAAAGAGAGACGAGGGTTTAGTTCGCGTCCGCCTCCACGAAGACAAAACGGGGCTGAGTAGTACGCGCTCCCCGGATCTCCGCGGCTCTCCCCGGCCTCCGTCACACCTCTGAGGGTCTGGGTAGGTTAGTGTAGGTCGTGGAAGGTCCGTTAGGTCCGTGTGGCTCGTACAGATCGTACTCCCAGCCTGCTCTCCGGGGCAGTGCCGCCACAGTCCGCCAGCACCGCGGACAGATCCTCGCGTTCAGCCAATGAGAGGCGAGCGGAGCCGATGAAGCCAAAGTTTGTCACATTAACACTGTGTTTAACGGAATTACATCACACGCGCTCCTTTCACAGACATTCACTTGGTTTAAATGCACTCAGGTGTCTTTAAGAGCTTTATTATTGCACCTATTGATCGTCATCCTCTAGATATTGAATACTGTGTGTTTTAATTCACCATTTTTATTTGTTCGGTTTTTGGAAAATTGCACATTTACATGATTATTATACTTTTAGCTTATTTGCACCGTCAACTTTACACATTATATATTTGTTTAATAAATCTAATCATTCTGATCCTGATCAGTTCATCTCTGCTGCAGACCTGGAGCAGCTCTGACCTTGTGATTCCAACAACACCCTCCAGTCTCACCTCTTGGAGTCTGGGATCCTGATGCTGATGCTGATAAGTGCCATGGCAACCATATCATCAGTGTTTATAGATCTGTATTGTAAGGTGCATTCAGTTGACTATATAGTATAAGTTGAGTTGGACTAAACTGAAAAACAATCTGTAAATGTAATAATTCTGTGTATCATTGTCAGAGATTGTTCTATGGCTGTGGTCATCAACTGGTGGCCCAGGGGCCACATCAGGCCCCTCACAGCCTTCCATCCGGCCCCCAGGAGATTCCCACAACCAGCAAACATGAGTTGAAACATATATATGATTATTGAAATTACTCAAAAATGACTGAAATTAAGCTAATTTAGCCAAAATGAATTTCTTTGTTTTACTTTTTCACAACAAATCATCTTCAAACAGCAAACCTGCTTTTTCACAAACTGTTTGAAAAAGATATGTATTGATTCATTTAACTATATAATTTTGTTTGAAAGTCTGGCCCCCAACAGCACCTAAAAAAAAACAAGCTTGAGCAAATATAGTTGTAGTAGTAAGTAAAAAGTGATCAATGATTCCGTTCAACTTTTTTGATCCCTAAAGGGAAAATTAATTTCTTAGTTTAGTTTCTTCAAATGAAATAAAATGCAAATGAATTGATCAGACTTTATCTGCTCAGACTGATTGGTCACATGACTCTATAAGTGGACTGGTCAATCTAAGTTTCACACAGAGAATGAATGTAAGTGCACAGAGGTGTCTCTAAGTGTTAACCCTGCGACTGGGTTTCCTCTGTCTGCTTTCAGAAACAGACAGGGACAAAGGACCAGAGCCTGGACTAATGAGGCTAAAGCAGGTGCTTACACTTCTCTTTGTAACTTTATGAATAAAATATGGGGCTTTAAAATCATTCAGTGACACGGTAACAGCCTCAGATTTATGTTGATGCTTTATTGGTGTTTTACAGCAAGTTTTAACATTTCCTTAGATTTGAATTTTGCTTTAATCCAAAAACAGAATGTATAACTTAAAACTATACACAGTTATTGGTGTTTAGTCAAGCGTCCATCACTGCAGTGCACTATAAACAAATGTGTTCAGAAGCAGAGAGCATTAAGAGGTCGTAAAGCCAATCATGCACACTCTATTTCATTAATAAGTCAATTATTTGAGTTTGCAGGCTTGAAAAACCGTCAAATCACAAAAGCGCAAGCCAGCACAAAGGAAACAAAGTGCTTGTATCAGTCTTTACAGAGATTAGCCATACAGTGACCCGCTCATCAACATGTTTGCTCTGTGGAAATGGCCAAATCTGCATAAAAGAAGAGAAACACTTATGAATCAAACATGAGAATAGACAGCAGCCGGTGGGGGATTAATGCACAAGGCTTCGATGTAACGCAGCGTCGCGTCGGAGATGAGAGTCTTCTGTGAGAGATCCCTTTTGGAAACGCACTTCTTCTCTGCTTCGGCTCAGATTAAGATGTCGTTTGATTCAATGCAGTCTCGAAAATAAGACGTATCTGGGTAAAGTGGCGCTTCATTCTGGAAAATAATCAGCATCAGTTTGTTTTTGTGACATTTCTGAGCAAGTTTGTCATAAATTATGTAAAAATAAAAGTATGGGTACGATAGAAAGTCATGTACATAAATGGCACCAAACTTAAAAATGCAGTGGTTAAAACTTCTAATACAAATAAAATACTAATACACTAATATACACAGTTCAACTTTAAACTGATTAGACGTTTCATCGGATGATTTTGGGCCAATGTGTTTGAACTGGAGCCGACTCCTTCAAATGTAAACCTGTGATTGGCCAAAGTTTTGTGTCACAATCTGAACATTTAAACTTTTTCCACAGACTATTCTTATTGCAATCCTCTCTGAGATTTACTCTATTCATAGATTTAGCACAGTCTGTGTGGAAGTAGTAGTAGTAGGTTTTATTTTGTTATGACAGCATTCTAGGATTCACTGTTGCTGGATTTAATAAAACAGAATATAATAGTTGACTTTTATACAACATTTTCAACCTTTTAGTCAACGTGATTTGAGGATGTTTTAGTTGGATTAAAACAGGTTTTAGATGGATTTGAACAGGTTTTAGATGGATTTGAGCATGTTTTAGTTGGATTAAAACAGGTTATAGTTGGGTTTGAACTGGTTTTAGATGGATTTGAACTGGTTTTAAATGGACTTGAGCACGTTTTAGTTGGATTAAAACAGGTTTTAGTTGGGTTTGAACTGGTTTTAGATGGATTTGAACTAGTTTTAGATGGATTTGAACATGTTTTAGATTGATTTGAGCATGTTTTAGTTGGATATAAACAGGTTTTAGTTGGGTTTGAACTGGTTTTAGATGGATTTAAACAGGTTTTAGATGGACTTGAGCATGTTTTAGATTGATTTGAGCATGTTTTAGTTGGATTTAAATAGGTTTTAGTTGGGTTTGAACTGGTTTTAGATGGATTTGAACAGGTTTTAGATTGACTTGAGCACGTTTTAGTTGGATTAAAACAGGTTTTAGTTGGGTTTGAACTGGTTTTAGATGGATTTGAACAGGTTTTAGATGGACTTGAGCATGTTTTAGATGGATTTGAGCACGTTTTAGTTGGATTAAAACAGGTTTTAGTTGGGTTTGAACTGGTTTTAGATGGATTTAAACAGGTTTTAGATGGACTTGAGCACATTTTATCTGGATTAAAACAGGTTTTAGTTGAGTTTGAACTGGTTTTAGATGGATTTAAACAGGTTTTAGATGGACATGAGCATGTTTTAGATTGATTTCAGCATGTTTTAGTTGGATTAAAACAGGTTTTAGTTGGGTTTGAACTGGTTTTAAATGGATTTGAACTGGTTTTAGATGGATTTGAACCTGTGTATTAATGCTGTGTGACACTACTGCTTTTGTTGGACATGTCCGGTCTAAAGAGAGCCCAGAGTAGCACAGGGAGGACAGTACGGGCATTTCGTCAAGTCTGTTCCAGTGAGCTCTATCTACAGCTTCATTTCCTCCACTTCTGAAGCATCTGCCAATCACAGAGCCTCTCACCGTGGGCGCTCTTTAAACTGCTCATCAAATACAAAAACACTTCATATCCTGCTGTAACGTAACACAGAGCCGAGGCAGGAAATTCAGAAAATCTCAAACCAAACTGAATTTAAACCAGGCTTTTAAAGAACGGCACAGATAAGACATTTCAATCAAAGCTGCAGGTGATGAACATTTAGGACTCACACAAACTGTTCAGAGACAATGCTTCTTTGGAATATTTTAAGGATTTGTATTAAAATCAGGTAGTGAACTTTTAGCACTGGCAGTTCTTTATAATGTTTCTTTTCTTTCTTTCACGTCGTCTCTTTGCAGTAATTACTGATGCAGCACCTCCAAAGGCGAAGGGTTTAATGGCATTTTTCAGTTTGATGGAGCTCAGTATGAAACACAACCAGAACAATTAAATCTAAAACAATGGTGCGACTGCAGACACTGATCAAACCGGTCCAAAAACAACTCCACAAACGCAACTTATCTTCGTCTGGCTCCTGTCGTCTATTGATTTTTACTCCACATTTTTGCATTCAGCGTAGCTTTCCTGCAGCGACAGTGACTGATAGAGCGGCAAACCAAAAAAGATCAATGTGAGATGTCTTAATTAGCGCCAGTGCTCGTCTGCAGATACAATAGCTACGGTTTTACATAAAAGAACGCTTAATGGAGTTTTAATGTTCATTTACATACACCATTATAGTCCCTTGCAATCAAAGACAATCAGCTCTCTGTCTGTCGAAGCAAAAGCAGAGAGTTCTGAAAAACAGTTTAGATTTGAGCAGGAAATTAAAGAAGGAGATGAATCCCTGTGTTTTGTTCTCATTGTAGTCACAACCAATTTCCTTGTTTCACTAAATTGAACTTAATTTTCTCAAAGAGTCGTAAAACCTGGCTTCGTCGGTTCCTGTAAGAGCTGTTAAAGTAAAACGCAAGCTTTTATGTCTTGGACACAAAAGAGACCAAATTTAATGGAGCAAGTGTGTCGTTTAATTCATTCAAAACACTTAAAAGGATGTGGTTTTGTGCTGAAATGCTTAAAGGAAGACGACGGTGTTGGTGCTTTAATAAATCCCTTTCTCTCTCAATCTTTTCTTTTTTCTTTTTTAATCTGTTTCTTTAATCTTTTATATCGTTTATGAAAAAGACCTAGTGCTCAGTTGACGTATCTGGTTAAATAAAGGTTAACTAAATGAAAGAAAAAAACGTAAATGTGTCTCTGTTCTTCTTTTAGTTCCTGCATCAAACTGCATTTGTTTTTGTTTTTGGGTTTTCTTCAGATCAAACATGGCCGCCTTAAAATGGGGTGGAACCGTCAAAAACTCTTGTGGTGGTTGAATACTTTGTGCAAATGCAGCTAAAGTATGAAAACAAATCAATAAGGCATAGCTTCAGGGATTAATAATGAAGGATTTGTCTCTAAATGTTAACCCTGTGATTGTTCCTTTAATCAGGCCCAAAGCTGGACAAGATAAATGTCGTGAAAAACTCTTGGCTTTAACGGAGAGTGTGTGAGAAAAAAACAGTTTGATCACCTGAAAGTAATAAGCATCATCTGTGAAAAAACTCATCTAGGCTTTATTTTCAAGGACTGTAATAAAAAAGAATAGGTTTTTAGACAATCACAGGCACTTCCATTGGTTTACAACGCTTATGAACAAGGAAGTAACTATCAATAAAACAGAGAGAGTATAAAAATAAACAGTGAAAAGGGAAGAAACTGGGATAAATAATGGAAACACGGTGACTCAGTGTTTGTTTTTGAGGTAATTGTTGAACTCAGAGACGTTTAACTTTCTCTCAACTTTGTTTTGGTGTGATGTATTCATATTTTGAAGAAGAAAAACTTGTCTGTTTTTGATGAATCAGGAAATGCTGCTTTAAATAAATCAGATTTTTCTTCTCTGCTTCTTTTCTCTGAGGTAACAGTACGGCCCAACTTCTCCATTTCATCCAAAAATGTATTCACAAACGTTGATTTATCTCCTTCTGAAATGTTTATTTCTCTAAAGCTACATTTGGATTGGATTAACCCTGGCTTTCCATTTGGTTTTGAGCCATTTTGACCTGTTTTAAACTATTGTAGCAAGAGAAGAAACGCTGATCTGGAGCCACTGTTTCGTTACTTCTTTGGTCGAACTCCTTCAGACTTTGCAGTTGAGACGCACTATGAAAGTTGTTCTATTTTCTCCTCGGAGCAGTGACAGACTAAAGCGTTCCTCTCAGATGTGTGCTGTAGTTAGCGGTGAGTCCTCCTGCCTCCTAATAACGGCGTCACATTAGGGCCGCTGCGCACCTCTGCTCCAGCGCCGGGGTTTATTTGTCTTAATAAGCAATAGTGTCGCGGCTGCTTCTATTAGACATGCAGCCGGCCCAAATGCATTTCCCTTCACAGCCGAGGATAGATTGCCCCAGCGGCGCCTGCTGAAGTTATTCTGGACGCACAGACCTGTCTTCCTCGACGGGGGAATTAGGGAAAACATCTAATCAGGTTTTATTCTCCTCACTGCTGTGCTCTGTGTAGAAATGTGGACTCAGAGCGGGTTTATTCTTGTTCTGCTTCACTAGGCTTTAGTTCAGTGTTACAGATGGATCGTTTGCTATTGTCACTTTAAATGAATAACTCGTAGAAGCCTGGTCTAATTACTAAACCCTGATAAAGTGAATTGTGACGTTTTAACACCAAGGTTTGCAAAGGTTTATCATCAAGAATATATGTTTTAAATTGACAACAGGGAGTCAAAGAACCTTCAGAATAAATGGAGACCAGAGAGAGAGGGTTTGATTCCCAACTCAGGCCTCACTTCTCAACTTTTTGTTCAATAAATGTTAAAAAACAGAAAACACGACTTGACAAAAGGCTTTAAATAGCACGCCTTGAACAGTTTTTTGATGTTGTCTCTGGTATTTAGCCAAAAGTCATGCCTATACCATTGCTTCCAGGAAACAAAATAATCTATGTTGGGAACAAACTGGGGATAAATCTCTCCAAACCTGCTCCACTGACAAGAAGGAGGAGCAGAATGAGCAGAAGCCGGTCACCCATTTGATCCAAAACAGGAGGATTTCGGACAACGACACAATAATAAAATGGTTAAATTTATTAAGCTCTTCACATCAAGCGTCCATTGCTCCAAACACTCTCATCCATTCTCCAGAATCACAGACACTGGACGCTTCAGGGGCTCGGATAAAACTCCCAAAGTTTCCTGAGCCTTGAGATAAATTCAAGCTCTTACTCTGCTTTGCTTCTGTTTTAGTCAACAACTGTTTACTGCAAACTCTCCCAACTCTTTTAGAAATAGATATGAATAGTTCCTGATGATTAGTTATTCATTTATCTGCTTATGTTTCAACCAAATTAATCACAGAGTCACTTCTGAACAGTTCCAAAGCAGGTGCAGACTGGGTTTAATGAATGTGTTTCCTCTGTTCGCTCCAGCATCCGTCAACCTTTATGAGTCGGAGAGAGTAGGCACTGGCTACTGCTCAGAGAGAGGTCTTCTGCTGCTGGACCAGGTGTGACCCGTATACACCTGTCTCTACAGCCACAGGAACCAGAGGAAAGAGGTTAAAAACACTTGAAGTTAAAGTACCCCGTTTTGTTTTTTGTCCCAATCTCAGACTCTACTCTCCTCCAACAGCAGCAGTAACCTTTCCAGCTTCTTTTATTTAAAAAAAAGGTAAAATCAGACCATTTTTTCACCACAAAATACTAATACGTTACATTAAATCAAAGTTTAGAGCTGAAACTTTTATCTTTGGAGTTTACCGTTCGTCGTCGTTGAAGCATTGCCAACATTAATCCATGTTTCATTTGCTGCACATTTCTCCATTTTAATCTTTTTTGAGCTGTTTCTCTGTAAAATAAGACGTATTTCCAACAGAATAACCCATTTCCTTGGTTTATTTCCTTGTTCCTTCGTTGTTGACATCAGTGTCGACCAATGGGAGCGCTCCTTTTTACCTGAAGTGAGCTGTGATTGGACAAAATCCTGCTGTGGACTGATCATTCTCATCTATTAAAATCCTTAATTATTGAAACTGAGTGCAGCCATCTACCTGAAAGTATAAACAGTGAGAGGGAAATGTTTAATAATTGATGCAGCCTCAGTTATTCTTTGGATGGTCTGCTCTGCTGTTATTAAGGCCAGTCATCATGAATATTTACAGGAGTCGGGTGATATTTAAACGCGACTCAGAAAGCACTGGCAGCAGTAAATGGCAGGTAAATAGCAGCGGAAGTGCACTCCAGGCTCGTCTGACCTTTTCTCAAATGTAGCTTTTGTCGCCAGGATGGGATTTTCAGCCAAATCCTCTTTTTTCTGGCAGTCCTTAAACACAAGCAGAATGTGACAAACAGAACAAAAAAAATCAATCCTTTGGAGCCAAGAAACAAAAAGGTAAAGTCAGAGGTGTTTTTGTGATCTTTGTACAGATAAAGTTTTCTTTTGGGGCCAAACTGTGAGAATCTAGTAAGACTCTGGCTGTCATTGTTTTTTGTTTCTTTTTTGTTTTTTGTTCATTTAGCTTTGGTCCTCTTTGAGCAGAAACAGGACAGTGTAATGTAATGTAATTAAAATGGGTTCTTCCAATGAAGCTCACAGACATTAATCGAGACCAAGACAAAACTTTTATCTATCGAAACAGAATAGAAGTCTTTATTTTTAGTGTGTTGCATAAAAAACACAAAACAATACAGTGCTTTAAAAGACATTCACTCTCAATCACACAAAATAAACACAGTTATAATAAACCAAAACCAAAGAGGAGCAGGTTTATGATTATAAAAATCCTGAAAAACAGTCCTGTCTCATGGAGGAGTTAGTGTTTGGTGAAGGAGGAAGATTTTTAATTGAATAAAAAATGCTCATATATACTCATTGAGGTCTTGGTTGGTCTTGAGAGAAGCCGAAAAAGAGTTGAAAACAAAGAAAAAAATCATTTATATTTATTTATTTAGTGTCATTTCATAATTTTCGCCAAAAACACTATAATTTACAACAAAAAAACTAAGTCATAACCAACGAACTTGTCCCTTTTTAGACACATCATCTGAAAATAATAATAATCAATTATAAAAAGTGCTAAAAGGTAAGATCTGAGCGTCAGAGTTGATCAGTATTAGTATTTTGCATGCGGCAGGTTGCTGTGTTGTGCTGTGAGTCCAAGATGGAGGGAGTTTTTCGTCCTCTCTTTGAAGTAATCTCTGTTGTACTTTTAAGGATGTTAGTCTTTTTGCTGATTTGTTTTCTCTCAGCATCACGTCCCTTTTCCTCACGTTTCCTTCTTTCGTGCCACAGTCGATGAACATGTGGCGCCATAAAAGCTGAAAAATAACAGCGCGCTCAGATTAAAAGTACGTGTGAAGCTCCGCGGACCGCTGACGCAGCACAACTCCAAACTGATTGTATTTGTGTAAAACAAATGAGGGTCGCTCCGAAAAGATGCAGGTTCAGTAGTTTTCAGTCTGCGTGGACACGAAACAGCCGTGTGCTTTTTTTTTTTCTCCCGCAGTGAGCTTTTTCTATTTCCATCAAAGTAAATAGATTCTGCGGCAGCTTCGACTGTGGCCTTCCCGTCTCGCTCAGACAGATTACATCCCGGAGCAGACAGAAAACTGAGCGTCAGCGTCACCTTTAAATCACAGCTCTGTCAGAGTCAGGTTTGTGTCGGTGCAGCGGGATCAGTCTCTTCTGGAGCTAACACTGTGTTCTAATGTGTCTCTTTGTTTTCTGTGAAATGAGACAAAACAAAACGAGAGGGAGCATCACTTTTAGGTCTGTTATATTTGAGACGTGTGGATTTTTTTGTTCATATGTGCTGCGTTTGATACAGTGCACCAAGAAAACCTTCTTAGATGTGTCCTTTGTTACTGTACTTAAGTTCAGGTATCTTTATTTTACTTGAGTATTTATTTATCTGGCGACTTTTGACTTTTACGCCCTAATTTTGACACAAATATCTGTACTTTCTACTCCTTACATTGTCAAAATAGCCTCGTTACTTTTACAACCTCAACTAAAAGACTAACTAACGAGAGAGGGGAAGTCAAGCCCCGCCAAAATAAGAGAAGGCAAAATATGTTATTGATATAAACTCATGCAATATCTAATATTGTTTGGTGATTATGTGATTGTTGACTGAAAATAACTGCAAAACAAATCCCAATTGAACTGGTTCAGTTTTGATGATTCTGTCTGAAACTTGAACCTAAACACAACTCTGCTCACATCCAGAGCCAGAACTAAACAGAGCGAAGCAGCATTTCCGTTTCATTCTGCACAAAAGCACATACTCCATTTAATAAAACTGTGCTCTTCCTGTTTTAATGACCTCTTTGTGTATTTTGCATTAGTTATTGCGTTGCTTTAAAACCTGCTCCTCCTGTAAATCTACAAAAAGAACATCACGTTTGACTTGTTTGTAAAATAAAAAAGTCCAAAATGTGCCAAAAACGACATACTTTCCTATTTTTTAAACAGAATCCAGTTGTGTCTTTGGCCTGCTTCGAGAGAACCTTGGACTCACGTTTAGTTTTGTTCAGATCTGGGCCACGTTCAAACAGGTGCAGCTGGGATCATTTATTTGAAACTTACAAACTTTGGGTTTAGAGATAAATGTGGATATTTTGGTTGGAAACTTTAGCAACTCATCTCAAACTACAGAACAGACTCTTGACTCTTTCCCTTTTTGGTTTGGACAATTATTTACTATAATTACTATTACTTTTTAACCACATTAACATTTATTCACAGACAACCACCATGTCACTCACTCTGGGGGTGAATATAGCCACCATTTCACCAAAAGTGTGAGAGAAAGACTCAAGTCAAACGACAAACCACAGATAAATTGGTGTCGTTAAGAGTATGTCTTGTACTTTTGTAGTGTATTATCGGTGCTTCTTTATTACACTTCACTGTATTTTAGCCAAACCTGGGATATGACATTGTCCTTTATGTTGTTTGAGTTGTGTTTTCATAAATCTGAACACATTAATGACACATTGAATTAGAAATTAGTATTAGTTTGTCCTTGCTGTCATTAAAAACCATCACAAGCCATTCCTATTTGTTGAGGATTAAAAAGACTGAGGCAAACCAGAAGAACAAATATAAGTTGGTCAAAGAAAACCCTGGAAGACCTCAGTCCGTTTTCCTCGAGATCCAAAATCCAACTCTCTGACATTTAAGTTTAAATAATGTATTATGTTTCAGCAAGAAGCTAACATTAAAGTTACGCAGAAATCAACGTAAACAGGAGAAAAAGTCGAATGTGACTTTCTTACAGGTCCATGCTTCATATTGTCACATAAAAATACACAAAATTCACCTTTTAAATGGTCTGTGTGTTTTTTTTTATTCATCTTTTATACGATATTATGTTTTACATGTATTTATTCTATCACATCCGTGGTTACTGGGCCTATTTGTTGTTTGTTGTCACGTCTGAAACTGAATCTGAATAAAATTATGGGGAAAATCCACCTCAAAAACAAACCTTACTAAACCAAACTAAAAATGCTAACTTATGGCCTCCACACAGGATTCAGCGATAAAAGTAACACTAATTCAGGTCTTTAAAGGGAAAGTTCTTGGTTTTAAGACCTATCCACTGCTCCAACATCCCTCAGGAATCACTCGGTCTGTTACGTTGGGTTAGAGTTATTATAAAATCTACATATTTGGGCAGAAAAGTAAAACCAGAGTAAACTGTTGTCACTCTTGAGCTCAGTCTCGTCTTGTGGAGTTAACGTTTCCACCGACAGCAGCGGCGCTCCGATACAACTCCCTGACGGTGCGTTTTGCGGCCGACTGCAGAGAGGAGTGGTGTTTGGGAGCGCGGCGTTCATCATATTACACTCGGCTCTGGGCCTCGGCGCCGTGTGCTCACAGGGAATAAACTCCACCAGCGGCAGATGGCACTTTCTGTGTCCCAGTAAGACTCGGAGCCCGCAGTCTGCGCTCTGATGTCTCATTTCATCTGTCTGTGAGCTCAAAGAGGGAAAAGAAGCAGAAATAACTGGGTTTCGCAAAAGCAGGCTAAAAATGAACTCTTGAAACACATTGCTGAAGTTTTTCAAGGTCTGGAAGGCATACAGGCAATAATATTAATATATTTTTATGATAAATTGCAAATAAAAGTCACTCAAATGTCCACAGCTGCAGTAATGAGGCTTTTAGAAACTCACAGATCAAAGGTGAGAGGTCAGAAGTCAAAACAGGGAACGTAACCCTCAAGTATTTAACAAACAGGACACATTTGTGAACTGGATACACAGATGACTTTTATACTTTCGTCCTTGCCTCTGTTATACGTCAAAATGTGGGACTGTTTTCGGCTTCTATCCATTTTTCTTCTAAGTCTAAGGAACAGTGACTTCCCTCTCCCCAGACGTAGATGTCCCGGGTCGGTCCACACGGCCTTCTCTTCCACAGAGGGTCCGTTTTAATGTGTCAGAGCAGGGCTGAGGTCTTCATCCTTTCTCTCGAGATGTTGTGCTCGTGTTCGTTGGGAAGAAAGGAAGACGGATGGAGTCCAATAAATCCATAAAGTCCAATGAATCAAGAGCTTTGTCCCATTTTCTTCATTGCATTTCTGCACAAACCCCCTCGACTTGAAGCAGTATGAGGTGTTTCAGGACTGTTCCTAATGTTGAGCAGCTCTTATTGATCCAAGAATATGGCAGATGTGATGTTTCCTCACAGAATTTTACAGAAACAGGCTCCTTTTTTTGCTGTAAATAGAGCTTTAATTAGTTAGAAGTGCCTCTCGGAGACACAAAGGGGAATAAACGGAGCCTGGAGACTTTCGGTTTTATACAAACATTGGTTTTCTGTGAAGCGTGTTGACTTAAAGAACAGCCTGCAGCGAACACAGACCCACAAAGCCACCTCTGTTTGGTGTGAGGTTAATGTGCGGCAGTGGTACAGTACACAACGGGGAGGGGTTCACACTTAGAAGCAGCGGGACGAGTGACCGGGTCTGTCCTGTCCCCCGTCCATCTGCTCGGCCTGCTGTCCCCGGCCCCCGCTCAGTGTTCGTCCCAAACGCTCCGAGAGGCTCCAGGTGAGGCCTAATGTGCAGCGGTGCGTTCAGGATCAGGACATGAACACAACATAAACAATCTCAGTATTTACAGGAGAGCTTTGATTTAAAAACTGTGTCATTACCAGGTTTTCTAAAGCGCATAATTATGTAATAGCACTTTTTCCGTTTGTTTATTTTGGGAAAATCAATATTTAAAGTGCTATTGAACCCAGTAAAAGGGGTTTCTTTTTCTACAACTGAGCACATTCCTATTTCCTATGTTCCTCTTAAAACACTCAATCCAGTTTAAAGTTCATGTAATTGATTTAATGACCCATTTATTGTGAAATTGCACTTTGCAGCTGATGATAATCGTGGGTCTTTCATTTCCAGGATCTGAACAAATTAAGACAGAAACAAGAGTCTGAAGTGTACTTTGTCGTAGAGAGCCTTTGTATTTTGATGGTCACTTAATCAAATGTGTAAAATATACATTTGCACCTGTGGTTTTCTCCAGTGACTGTGATTATGACGGCTTTAAAGAGTCAGATTAACAGCCTTCTCCGATCACACTTATTAGTTTCTTTTGCCTTTGTGCAGCCATTTAATGTTTCTAGATTTCACTTTTCTGTTTTATGTATATGTTTTAGGATAAACAGTATTGTGTGAAAGGTTCAGACATGTGTGAATACATGAAATAAAGTCTGAATAATATCAATAATAAACTATTTAAATTTATAAAATTGAAAAGTGAGTGAAGAGATGAAAATGTTTGATTTTTAGAGTGATCCCAAAACAAGGACATGATGGAGTAACTCTGATCCAACATCAAGGAGTCTGGCCTGGTTTTGTCTGGGATTACATGGTCTGGTTTAGTCCAGTTTGGTCTGGTTTTGTCTGGGATTACATGGTCTGGTTTAGTCCAGTCTGGTCTGGTTTTGTCTGGGATTGTCCAAATGTTAAAAGACCAAATATTGATTGATAGAACTGTCTTCTTTTCCTTCACTTTGCATTTTGTAAACTCATAAAAATCACAATACTTTACATTTTTTACGTTACTTTTTAAACCCACAGCTGCATAAACGTGTTCACAGTGCTGTATATTCATAAGAAGTTAGTCATAATTTATCATAATCAATTGCTAAATGTTTTTCTGTGGATTTACTCTTGACGTAGCTTTGTGCTGAGGCTGTGGAGCGGTGACCCTTACACAGCGAGGCCTATAATTCATGGTTATATAAAGGTAACAGGTGGACTTCGGTCTGTTTAAACGGCTGCAGAGAGAGAGACTGGATGGGTCCAGATGGAGGAGGAGTGGTCCTGCTGAGACTCTGTCATTTACACAAACACAGGAACGGGACTGAAACACACTCCACGAGTCAGAAAACTAACTAAGTATTGAACAAGAGCCTTTCAATTTGAATTAAAACTTTCATTTAAAAAAAGTAAAACTAGACCAATTTTTCTCCACAAAATACTAATATGTTCAACGTATGTTCTCATTAAACACTGCGTTGAAGCACTGACAACATTTATTCATGTTTAATTTGCTGCATATTTCTCTATTTTTATCTTTTTTGAGCTGTTTCTCTGTAAAATAAGACGTATTTCCAACAGAATAACCCATTTCCTTGGTTTATTTCCTTGCTCCTTCGTTGTTGACATCAGTGTCGACCAATGGGAGCGCTCCTTTTTACCTGAAGTGAGCTGTGATTGGTCAAAATCCTGCTGTGGACTGATCATTCTCATCTATTAAAATCCTTCATTATAAAGACTAGATCACGTCTTAACGTCTCATTTTTTTTTCAGATGATTCCTGTTACAATAAACTTTAGGAGATTACACTGAAAAACTAAATGCAACAATAAAAAAAAAAAACAGGTAATATAGGTTATGAACTCAAATAAAAGTCAGTTGCAGCTTCGAAGCCTGTCAGACCAAACCCAGGGTGAAACCTCCTTAAGGACAGTGAAAGTGGGCGGGTCTGAGGCATGTTGTTAACTTTTGACAGAAGCGCTGCGCCTCGAGTCAAACCAGTTCAACTTGTGTCTGACCGAGTTATTCGAGGTTACAGCAGTCAACATGTCGACCAACCGGGACTACGACTGCATCGTGATCGGGGCCGGGGTCCAGGGCTCTTTCACGGCCTACAGTTTGGCCAAGAGGGGCAAGAAGACTCTGCTGCTGGAGCAGGTGGGGCTCAGGGACACGTCTTTACGCAGCGGGCGTCATTACGCACAGAGCAGATCATGTGGAAACGTGGTTGTGGCTGCTTCAAGTCTTTGCAAAGAGCTAAAGTTGTGTTATTCTGTTACAATCACTGGAAGAAACTGGTTACTGTTAATTCCAAATAACACATGAGCCATATTAAAATGTAATAGCACTTTATTTGGATGAGGCTAATACAAAACTAATACAAAAGTAGCATTTAGGGATTTTTAACACGTTGCCCTTCATTTAATATTATGTGAGTGGACAGAGGCAGTTCTAGGGATATTTGGGGCCCAAGGCAGGAGGCACCGGGGGCACATCATTTATACACAAAGTAATTTACTCCATCCCTATAATAGATCTGTCTCTGAGGACCTACTTTCACCCCGTTAAGTGCTTTTGATTTTCAGATTAATTTGACAAATGTTTCACTCGTTAAAAAAGTAAAACGGGTCGATGTTTTTCAAAAAAATGAATGAAAGGGCTTTAAACTATGCTGTGCCTCAGTATTTCAATGAAGTGTTTTATTTTCACAGTTTTATGATAAATTAAGTAGTTATTTTGTAAATGTGTCAGTGCTTTATGGTCTTGTCTAAGTAGCCGTGTTGCAAAATACACCTTCTTTTACAGAGAAACAGCTCAAAAAAGAAAAAAAATAGAGAAATGTGTAGAAAATTAAACATGGATAAATGTGGGCAATAATTCAAAGTAGTGTTTAACGAGATAATTACAGCTGAGACAGGGACTGCAGTTTTAAAACCAGGTAAATATGTCTAGTAACCAGCTTTTCTAAACCCCTTGAATCTCTCCTGGCCTCGTTCTGAATGCTGCTGTTGTGTAACCGTAGATTATGTAACTTCAGCAAACAAACTGTGACATACATAGTTCCTTTATAGAAATACACGTTCTGAGGTGGTTATGTGTTTTCACTGATGTTTAATTCTTTGACAGTGGAGCAAATCTACTCAGAAGGATGTAAAAGTTGCATTTAGTGGAAAAAGTCTGTTTATTTTATAAGTTAAGAAGAGTATGAACAAGTATTTAGGAATATTTGGATCCATATTTTCATTCAAGACATTAATACTTATTATTAAACACCTCATTTCTTGACTTTTCTTTATTTCATCCTTGGATTCCACTTTTATTTTAGTATTAAAGCATAAAAGTAGCTCTCCTTTAAACAAAATAAACTGAAATGGAGTATATAATCAGGTCATTTTACCAAGATACTGTATGTTTGAGTAATTTGAGCCGTTTTAGATTAATACCAATTATAATCTACTCTTTTTCTCCCAGTTTCTTTTGCCCCACACTCGAGGCAGCTCCCACGGCCAGACCCGGATCATCCGTATAGCCTACGAGCAGGACTTCTACACCGACATGATGGAGGAGTGCTACAAACTGTGGGCTGAGCTCGAGCGAGAGGCAGGGGTCAAACTGTACAGGTAGGACCCCCTTAAAACAGGACGAGGGTAGTCTTTAAGTAACGAGATGCAGAAAGGAAGAGTGAGATCTGGAGTCAAGCAAAGCAATAACATTGTTTTTTGAAAGGTTTAGACGCTGTTTGGAGTGTTGCAGACGGTGGAAACCTCAGACTCAGATTACTTTAGACTTTCGTGGTATATTATACACTTATCTGAATACACATGGTTAATATTAGCTGCAGTAAAGCCTGGTCCCAGTCCCCCACATGCTTTAAAAACCTTTGCTTTTCAGTAAAACCACATCTTGACGCGTTACGTTTCTTGAGACTTTCTCCATATTTTGTACCAAAAATCAGAAAAAAGTCCAGATGATTCTCTTGACATCCTCCAGAGACATGTTTGAAAGATTCTTTAACCTTTAGATTAACTTTACAGCAGCAAAAACAGGACGAGAAGTTGCCAAAAATATGTTTTAATCACTTTCCTTGATTATTTGTGGCCTGTCTGATGCACAGATGTGTGGAGACAGCTTCTCTTCAGCTGTGTTTTGTTTAAATAATGTTACTAATAAAAGACAATCTATTCCTTGGTTTAGATAATACCATATTGGTGTTCTCTTTATTTGGCAGGGAGCATTTATAAAAACATAAGAAGCAAAAGAGGCATTTGAATTCATTTAGTTTGTTTCACTTTTTGTTTCTTTTTGGGTCAGATTAGGTTTCTGTTCATCTTTACTGTTAGGAGTAATTTACTTCTGGCTTTTATCCAACTGTGTTTTGTTCCATTTCTCGTTGTTTTATCCCATCCACCGCTTGTACTGACCTAAAAAAGTCCTCCAGGAAAACATGGGAACCCTGAGTCAGCACAAAAACCAGGAAAGAGAAAACCTATTAAAGTGAGCATAAGAAAAGCTTTGCCAGAACACCACGAATTGTCACATTCAAGGTTCTTTGTGCACGCAACAGCGGCGACTCAATCTACGGCAGCCACCAATGCATGTCTTTCTCATTACCTGCGTCCTGTGCACCGGCGCCGACAGCTCCAGGAACACTTTTCACTCTCGGACCGTTCACAAACATGACAGCGTCGTCAAATTGAGAGCGACTGGCTTCTTAAGCGTCCAACACAGATTGTATTATCCGCTTTGTTCTCTGACGCTTTCATTGGTTTTCTTTAAGATGTAGACGGTATAGTTCCTAACAAAGGGGAGGGTTTAGGTGTTCAGGGCTTGGTTTAGTCCAAGGTTTATCAGGTTTATTCACAGTTTAGCGCTCTGTTGCATGAAGAGATCTAAATATGAGGCAGACAAAGCCATTCTGGGCAAAAATATTCAGTGTACACCTAAAAGGAAAGACTGTGTGACTAGTCAAAGTACATACTCGCTTTTTTAACTCTCTGTGCTAAGAGTTAACCCTAAAATTACTTTGCTAACCCTACAATTAAGCTTCACTTTGTAGGCTCTGGTTTAGTCGTATTTGATCCTGGTTTAATGTTGCTTTAGCCGTCCTTTATTTCTGTTTTACCATGTTTTTTTCCCCTAAATTGAATCCTCATTTAGTCTCGGGTTTAATTCTGATTCAATCTTGATTTACTTCAGGTTTAGCCCTTATTTAGTCCTGGGTTTTGTCCCGCTCTAGTTCTGGTTTAGTCCAGGATAAGTCCTTGTTTAGCCCCTAGATTTGGTCCTAGTTGAGTCACAGTTTAGTCCTGGATTTAGTCCTGAGTTTGCCCTTAGTTTTGAGCTTTTATTCTGTTTTAATCCAATGATTGAGTCTGGTTTTGTCCTGATTTAGTCCTGCTTTAGCTCTGCATTAACCTCTAAATTTAATCCTGGTCCAGCCCTTGTTGAGTTGATGTAGTCAGCTGCTGTTATGGTCTTTTCATCTTTAATATTTTGCCCTGCTCCTCTCTGTGCGTCTCTCCCTTCTCGTTTCTCGTTGCGATGCAGATGTGGAGCAGCCCAAGGGCACAGGTGGCCTTCAGACCAGGACCCATCAGTCTTGAGCTGCACCAATAACAGAGAGACGCTCTGTTTCTGGGCAAACATACGGTGGGCCGGGCCTGGGTTCATGAACTATTAGCTTCAGACCTGGATAATTAATGATACGCTAACAATAACTCCTCCAATATTGTCTTCTTCCATTTGAGTCTAGCCACAGAAGGTCACAAGCCTCACAACAGAGAGTGTTATAGTCACTGAATTATATATTGTATTTTAATCAATCAATTAATTAATCAATTAAACTTTAGAGCACTTTTCATACAGCTTAATGCAAGGTGCTTCACAAAAGAAAATCATTAAACATTATTTAAAACAGTTTAAAAACAGTGGTGGCTGTATTTCACTTTTTTCACTCAGTAAAATAGATTAATTTAATTTAATTTAATTTAATTTAATTTAATTTAATTTAATTTAATTTTATTTAATTTTATTTAATTTTATTTAATTTTATTTAATTTTATTTAATTTAATTTTATTTTTATTTTATTTTATTTTATTTTATTTAAATATGGATGCTTTGGAGAAAATAAAAGCTGAGTCAAGTTTTTTTTTGTTGTTGTTGTGTTTTCTTTTTTGTAAGGTACTGGTATGATCATAAATGAGGAGCATATACCCATTTCTGAGCACGGCCTGTGATTGCTCGCTCTTACGCGTGGACATAAGTGTACAGCTCCCATCAGACCTGACCTGACGCGGTGGTATTTATGATCCGACATCAGGCTTTTCTGTCCTCCGTCACACGCCGTAAACACACAACGCTCCGGAGACACGCTCATAAAATGAGTTGATGAATGTGTGCAGCCTTTAGCGGGGCCGGCTGTGCCTTATGGCCGCTGACAGATGTCCGGGCAGCCTTTAGAAAACAGTGCTGGCAGAGGCCGGGTCACACATCCATCAAACAGAGCCCTGCGTTAGACTCCAGCGCAGAGGCTGGACTCCTGCTCAGGGTTTACTCGGTTTCAAACAGTCAGGCTGTGATCTGTGGCAGCATTAGCATTATTCTTCTCTTTCTTTTAGAATTTAAAACTGATATTGTTAATGTGGAGCCTGTTTTAGTTTGAAAGGGTTTTGTTAAGGCTGAAAGTTAATTCATCACAACAATGTTAGTGAATATTGCAATGCAGTGGTTAATATATCACAAAGGAAAACAAAAAGGAAGCAGATGCAAAATTAGATTGGAGGAAACACTTCAGAATAAGGTGTCAAATATTAAAAAAAAACACTTTACATTGTATTAGAAAATAAGAGAGTAAAATCTAAAAGCCTTACTAGATGTTTTGGTAAATAAAACCCTTTTCTCTCACTCGGTCTACAATTCCAAAGATAAAAGTTTCAGCTCTAAACTTAGATTTAATTTAACGTATTAGTATTTTGTGGTGAAAAAATGAATCCGGTTTGACCTTTTTTTTTAAATAAAAGAAGCAGGAAAAGTTACTGCTGTTGTTGGTGGAGAGTGGAAATCAAGACGTGGAAAACAAAATCATTTAGTGCAGCTTTGAGTGTCCTCATAGCACAAAAAAAAAGAATAATGTCTGATTTTGCATTTTCAGGTTTATGTAAAATTGCCATGTTTCATTATTCGTTTGCACTTTTTCTACTTTTTATGTTTATCTATCCTCAAGTTCGTCAGGAATTGACTTTAAGCCTTGGATTATCACCTTTTACAAGCAAATGTAGGTAAATCTAGGCGTTAATCTACTATCTTTAAGCCTATTACACCAATAGAACATCCTTGTTGATAAAATAAACTAACAATTGGAACACTTTAATCTTGGTGTATCACCTTAGATTCTTATTCAAACCTACTTCTTTCTAATTCTGCAGTGACTTGTCGTGAATAGAGCTGTCGGTTTGAACGCAGCGGGTGCAGTCGGCTCAGGGTCGGACGCTGGTTTTCCGCGACGCACCCTTGAAAAAACTATTAAATGTGACGGAGGACGGGCCGAGCGGCGTGAGGCGGAGACTCGTACGCTCTCAGAGAGTTATTACAGTTCAGGGTTAGAGCCAACGTGACATATTCCTCACTGTCACTGCTCCCTAACACACTGTTATTTATGTGCTGCCTTTAGCACTCACCTCGCTTCATCTACATTCGATGTCAGTTCATTTTAGAAGGAGTCAAAACCACCTGGAGTTTCACGGTCAAACGGATCGCTTTGAAAAACAAGGACAACGCCCACAAACCTTCTACCTTTTTCAAAATTGTGCAAAGACTTTTTCACTTTTCTTCCACTGCATTCATCTAATTCAGCTCTTATCGATATAATCTAAGTATATCTAAAACACAGATGCCTTCCTTTTAATCACTTTTAATGTATATATCTCTTGTATTTTTCCCATGCATCAATAATAAACACAACATTTTCTACCGAGTACAAGAAAACAAACACACGTACAAATCTGTGCCAGGAGAGATTTCTTTCTTGAAGTGATTTAGTTTGTGTTGAAGTGAAAGCAGCGGACATGTTTAAGTGGTTAAATGTGTTCAAGTACAGGCTAAGAGCTGTGTCTTTGTCTGAAATTTAGTTTTTTGTCCTGGTCTCAGACTCCACTCTCCTCCAACAACAGCAGTAGTAACCTTTTCTGCTTCTATTATTAAAAAAAAAGAAGGTAAAAAGCATTGCCAACATTTATTCATGTTTCATTTGCTGCAGTTTCTCTATTTTTATCTTTTTTGAGCTGTTTCTCTGTAAAATAAGACGTATTTCCAACAGAATAACCCATTTCCGTGGTTTATTTCCTTGTTCCTTTGTTGTTGACATCAGTGTCGACCAATGGGAGCGCTCCTTTTTACCTGAAGTGAGCTGTGATTGGACAAAATCCTGCTGTGGGCTGATCATTCTCATCTATTAAAATCCTTCATTATAAAGACTAGATCACGTCTTAAGGTCTCATTTTTTCAGATGATTCCTGTTACAATAAACTTTAGGAGATTACACTGAAAAACTAAATGAAACAGTAAAAAAAACAGTAATTAAATGATATAATCTTATTGTTTTGTTGATGTATCTAACTCTGAATCTGGAGACAGGGTAATTCTATGTAAAATAAAAAGTAAAATCACACTGGAGACGGTACAGATGGTTGTTATGCTCTGACCTTCTGTAACATGTCATGCAGCACAATATTTACTCCATTAGATTTATTACCAGCCTGATCTGCTGATAAACCAACACTGAACTCACGCCCAGAGGCTCTTATAATGTACTCTTTAATAAAACCACCATCCTCTGCAGTCTATAATATGCATATTGTATTAAAATCTCCGTGCTCTCCTTCAGTGGGATTATTCTAAACTCTCGGTGAACTCCTAGGAGCTTTAATTTGTGTCTCACTCCAGAATATTCGATCATATTTTCATTGTGAAGGTGAAGGAGCAGCTTCCACGTCCCGAGGCGCAGGGTTCCCCCGAACCTCATCTCAACTGGGTCACTACCAGCAGCGCTTTATTATTAAGATTTCATATTAAGAATTTAAATATGCAGCTGAGAATGAAGCCTTAATGTAAACTGAACCACACAATACAGCTTTCCCTTTGTTTTTTTGGTTCTATTTTTTGGTTCTGTTTGATTTTTGTTTTGTTAATTGCGTTCAAACTGATAAAAAAATACATAAATAAGGCTGGGAATTAATTATAGCCAGTGCAAAACCCTTATGATAATGTCTGTGCTACAGTTTTGAACCTTCCAAATGAGCATTGCCAAAGTTGTGTGTTATTACTTCTGATTTAATGAATATATCTGTAGTGTATTGACGTGTATTGATCGTTTTTTACAGTGTAGTAGTTTATTATTACCATAAAAGGTGCCCAGGCCTCATGGGTTGGGATAACACTGAAGATTAAAATCACAGAAGCCAGAGATGGCGACCTTTTACAGCGACTTGGGACTCGACTCGGACTCGTTTGAAACTCGTGGACAATGAACCGTTTTCCACTAAAACCAACAAAACCACTGTAAACAGCTCCATTCATCCACGTGACGGGACAGATTTTGTTTTAATTGACCTGTTTCTATTGGATTTATTCATAGACAACAGAATGATAGACAGTTATCAGTTTATTCTATTTGTTGTCACTGGCAAAAACTGGACAAAATACAGTTAAGAATACTAAAAAATATTAATATAAACTATTCTCTACAGACACATTCATATGCAATAAGTTTATTAATAAGACCGCAGTATTATCTTCAAGTTCTCACATTAAAGGGACTTGGACTTGCAAAAAAAGACTTGTATACATCTCTGACAGAAGCATAAAAGAACCAAAAACATGACAGAGGGCTGGCCATATCTTTGTGACATGGAAATAAATCTGTTTCTATTCACTTTTAGCCTAAATTTAACATTATGCTGAAGGTGTTGGGTTTCATTTCCAAACAACTGATGTTAAAGAACAGCAAAATATGACTTAAGTTTGTTTTTTTTGTCTTTTTTGGACCAAGACAAATTTCTCTGTGGGACCAGCAGTGATTTAATTTGACATTTATTACTCGAAACCTTTAAAAAACAAACCAAAGCTGGGAAACAGTTATAAAAATAGAGTTTATAATGAAGTCTAAATGTATTTGTGTGTTTTATCTGTTGTGTAAACATTCATTAGACCCCTTTGACCCCTCCATTGACCCCTGTGTGGCCCCTCAGACAGACGGGGCTCCTGGTGATGGGCCCCGAGCACAGCGAGAGTTACCAGATGATGAAGACCACGCTGCTGAAGAGTAAGACCCCCACGGTGACTCTGACCCGGGACAACTTCAGCCGACACATCCCCAACATGGTCCTGGCCGAAGGGGACGGGGCCATCGTGGACGTGACGGCGGGGGTCCTGTACGCGGACCGGGCCCTGAAGACCGCTCAGGTACCGCACTCAGGACGGTACAACGACGAGAGTCTAAATCTAAACTGGGCTTTAAATACTGTGAAAAAGTGTTTGCCCCCTTCCTGATTTCTTATTTTTTTGCACATTTGTCACAATTAATTTAAATATTAGACAAAACAGGGCTGTGCAATTATTTTCAATTTAAATTTTGGCTCCCAACAATCACAAAAAAAAATTATTTGTTGTTATTGTTTTTATTTTTTACTTGTTTTCCATGAGATTGTGGAAGTGCACTACATTGTTGACCTTATAAATTTATATTATTATTATTATTATTATTATTATTATTATTATTATTATTATTATTATTATTATTATTATCTTTATTATTACTGTTTATTTTTAAAGCTATTTATATGTATGAATATATTATTTATTTTAGGAAAAATGCACAGTTTTGTTCAATAAATCCAACATATTTCCAAAGTCAGTGAGTAATCGTGTAAAATAATCATGATTTCAATAATGACCAAAATAATTGTGATTATTATTTATTAAATAATCAAGCAGCCCTAAGAAAAAGACAGTTTATTCATGATATAACATTTACTTTTTCACATGGGGCCAGGTAGGTTTGGATAGCTTTTACTTAAAAACTGCATTTTGTGTTATCTTTGTCTAATATTTAAATGTGTTTGATGATCTGAAACATTTAAGTGTGACAAATGTGCATAAAAATAAAAAAAATTAGGACTGTGTATATACATTTGAAGTCTATAAGATGAAGAAGACAGATGGATAGATGGATGTATGAGTTGTTGTGTTTAATAAGTGTTCAAATCAACAGTAAGAGGCTGAACGCTGTGATCTGCAGTGCTGTTATCCATCTGTTTCAACAGGCTTTAAAATATAATTGGCTGCTGCTTCAGAAAAAGAGGCCTGTCCAGTCAATTGAAAATGACACCTGCTGAAATAACAAAAGCTGGGTTTTGTGCTTGACCCGGCTTCACCGCTCGGTTCCTCTCCGACGCTTTTACTGCTCCGAGATACTCCTGGTTTCAACTGGAATACGTTAAAACAGCAGCCGTGAAATGTGTTTAATTAGTCACAGCGGCGTCTTTTCAGAGTTGTGTCAGTGATTGATAAAAAAAAATGACAAAATGTAGGATTCACCGTTAAAGTCAGACTATTTGCTTTTGAAAATGTCTTTATAATGCAGTAAAAAGTACGGATATGAATGTAATTAATCTGGATTAACTGCACAACTTTTAATTAACACTGAATCCTCAATTCAACAGAAGGTAATTGACTTTATTTTGAATCGTTTAACTTTTGTATAGCTTGTTTTACAGAAAAGTATTCATTTTGGATTCATTTTGAGCCCAGTCTATGAACGCAAAAATGATTTGACAAATAAATTAAATGAGAAATCTGTAACTTAAAGTGCATTACCAATAGATTCACTTTGTAGTTCAGGACTTTGACTTTTTGAAATGTCAAATTGTGTGAACTTGTGTACTTTAGGATCTTAAAGATTATTTAAATCTGCTGCAAACACACATATTTCTTTACTCTTTTTGAGGGAAACTTCTGTTAATCTCTTCAAACACAAGTGTCTTTGTTGTTTTTCCATCGTTAGCTCGAGCGTTAGCCACGTTAGCCTCAGGAAACAGAAATGAGGACGGTGTGGACGGTGTGGACGGGGCGCTACGTCAAATTAACAATTGCACTATTTTATTTATTTTTTTACGCTCTGAACCGAAAAAATTAACGTTAAAAGTTACCGATCTAGTATAAAGACAGGAGTTGTAGAGAATAAATGGGTTTTTCTTTGTGTTAATCCCAGACAGACTCCATTCTTTAATTCCTGAACCTAAAACATTACTCATTATCTCTGCGTAATGTTTCGTCAGGACCAGTTTCGTAAGTTGGGCGGAGTTATACGAGACCAGGAGAAGGTCACGGACATAAACCCTGGTCCCGTTGTGACGGTAACGACCTCGACAAAGACGTACAGAGCGGAGAGCGTCGTGGTCACCGCTGGACCGTGGGCCAAGCTGCTGCTGGCTCCGACCGGCCTCCATCTTCCTCTTCAGGTACCAGGATCTGCACCCAGACACAAACGTCATCTACACCTGTGGGGTCAAAGTGAAAACGGGGAGGGGCCGGGGTAGTTAATGAGAATCAGTTCAGGGGCCGAAGATTTTATTAAAGTTTGAATAGAAGGTTTTATCTTCATTTGGGTTTTATAATTTTGTCCTTTTATGGAAACTGGTTTTAGTTTTTAGGATTTGAACGGATTTGAGATGGATTCGAATAGGTTTTCAATGGATTTTAACAGGTTTTAGTTGGATTTGAACAGGTTTTTGATGGATTTTAACAGGTTTTAGTTGGATTTGAACAGGTTTTAGTTGGATTTGAACAGGTTTTCGAGGGATTTGAACAGGTTTTAGTTGGATTTGAACAGGTTTTTGATGGATTTTAACAGGTTTTACTTCGATTTGAACAGGTTTTAGTTGGATTTGAACAGGATTTAGATGGATTTGAACAGGATTTAGATGGATTTGAGCAGGTTTTCGATGGATTTGAACAGGTTTTAGTTGGATTTCAACAGGATTTAGATGGCTTGGAACTGGTTTTAGTTGGATTTGAACAAGATTTAAATAAATTTTAACATGTTTTAAATTAATTTGATCAGTTTTTTGATGGATTTGAACAGGTTTTAGTTGGATTTCAACAGTATTTAGATGGATTACTACAGATTTGAGTTGGATTTGAACAGGTTTTATCTTTGTAGCAAAAATAAAATCTAAAACCTGTTCAAATCCATCTAAAACGTTTTCAAATCCAACTAAAACCTGTTCAAATCCACCTAATACATCAACTACTCAGTGTGTTGAAGGGCCACATAAAACATTGCAAAGGCTAGGCTATATTTTCCATCTGAAACTAAGAGTAATTATATTCTGCACATCTCCCACAGTCATTTGTCATGTGTACGCAGAGCCACAGCAACAAACCGGACCGTATAATTAGCTCCTCTGTGGAGGGTGGCTCAGCAAAACAATATATCAGATGTAGTTATTCTAAATGAAACAAGAAATAACCAGAAGTGAGAGTTAAAAACAGCTCGGGAGGGTTTACTGAGTCCAGAAGGTTAAAAGTTAATGTCACAAATATTGATTCTGTATCTCTGTAACTCTTCAAATGATTAGTAGTATATGATCGAATCAAAATAATACTCTATAAATACAGAAAATACAATAGACACTTAGATTAAATGCAGTAAGATGAAATAAGATGTTAAATAATTGCATAAGGTGTTGTAAAACATACTGAATTATATTACATTAGATTAATTTATAAGGCATTGTATTGTAATGTATTCTAATGTGAAATAGTGTGGGTTACATGTAGTACATTAGATTATTTCTCACATAGTATTATGGTTTAATGGTATAATGGAGCATGTTTAATGTTTAATATTGCAGTGTAGGATATAACACTGAGATTTATTACTGTTTATAAAATGATAACAGGTGTGTGGATTGAATTTATTCTTTTTTCTTGTACACAACAAAAATAAACAAAAGTTATATTGAAACCCCATGAAATCTATCTATATTCCTCTCAATTAAAAGTGTATTTTTCTACATTTGTGCAGTTTGAGGTGTTTCTATTGGCAGTAAATGAATAAAACAACCACAGACACGGCCCTGGTGGAAGCCTCTTGGAAATGGGTCAAGAGCTCATCGGTTAAAAAACATTTTTAGTGGAACAGCAGCTCCTGTGTCTGAATCATACTCATACAGTAGGTGTAAGTCTTTAGTGCCCACCTCAATGTGTCACTACTGTTTTGGTACAAACCTTGCATTTCTCTGAGTCTTTTTCTCACATTGTTACAGCCCACAGTGAAAGGTGTTGGAAACATTAAAGCCACAGTAAAGTTGTATTATTTAGACTCACAGTGCTTTTCCCAAATACGAGCTCATTTGCATCACATGGTCATCTTATATCCATATATGTGCCAGTCATATTAAATAAGAGTCTATGTAAAATATCAATAAGAGTGTTTCTTTTCCAATGGAGAGACTTTGGAGACCATCTACAGTCTGATTTGTTCTGCCCAAGTCTCATAATTAACCAAAATAAATGATCATATTGCATTTTAAATAGTATTAAATTAAATTAAATTAAATTAAATTAAATTAAATTAAATTAAATTAAATTAAATTAAATTAAATTAAATTAAATTAAATTAAATTAAATTAAATTAAATTAAATTAAATTAAATTAAATTAAATTAAATTAAATTAAATTAAAAGCTTTATTGTCATTGTGCAGCAGTACAATGAAATTCAAGTGCCACATCTGATCAGTGCATAAAAGACTAAAAACAGACAAACACACACAAAAGAAAAAAAAAAAAACAATAAATACCTTGCAAGTTAAAAATGTATTAAAAATGTCATGAGTATAGTACATTCATATGCTAGAGTCTGTAGTCGACTGAGTGATACTTTTGTGGTTATTTTCCAGAGAAAGTCTCGCAGAATTTGTATTTAATGCAGCATTTCCTCAATAAACCAGCGTTTCTTCTTGTTCTTCTTGAACAAAGAGGCGTGAGGTACGAGCCGAGAGACTTACTGAGCTCAAGATGAAGCCATTTGATGAGATGAACCTTAATTCTGAGGAAACAGACTGTGTTTTGTTAAAACAGCAGCGTCATATTCACAGACGACATATGTTTAGCGGAGACTATCCAAAAAAACAAGTCTTCTGACATGTTAGGGTCATTCTAGTGTAATTGGTCCTTGTCCCGGGACATTATGTATATTAGATTAGATTATATTAGAGGTTTCTGTCCAGCTGAGGAACTGTATCAGTGAGATAGACATGATTCTTTCAGTTTCATGTCTAAGAACCATCAAAATAAGAATAATAAGAATAAGAAAACTGCAGAGGAACAGTCAGAGCAGAATCACACAGATCAAAGAGAAAAACCAACCTGGTCAGAACAAAAACGACATTAAAACTATTCAAAAACTAAGCTAAAACAAATTAAACTAAAATACACTATGTAAATGTACAGTATATGGAGATTAATAAAGAGTAAAAAACAGGAAATTGCAGATTGTATAATAGTTATTACAGATATTGCACATTGATGGTGAAAATATATAATAATAAAATAATAAAAATAAGACCTAGAACATCGAAATTGGGCTCCTTTATGTGTCGTTGATACAAATGCAGTGATTTAGACACAGACTACTACAAGTCCATGGAAAACACTGAAGGCAGGATCAATAATGTGTGTATTTTTGTTTAAGAAGTGAGAAATCCTACGTGAACGCCGGCTGTGAACAAGTCGAGGTGCGTCCAAAGAAAAAAACACCCATAGTTCTGTTGTTATTGTGAGTAAATCATTCTGAAAAGAAGCGTGGGAGCCCAGCCTCGGTCCAGATAATGTTCTTCCGGACCGTTAGTTCATTAGACCGAGCGCTCCCCAACAATGTGTCCTGATTACTGCGCTTTTCAGACGGATGCCATTTGTCCGAAGCTGTGTACATTTCATTAAGTCCTAATTCTCGGCGCGGCACGGAGGAGCTCTTTTATGGCTGTAATTTTATTAGAGAGAAAACGATGAGGAGGAAGGAGCTGCTGATGTTCCACTGGGGTCTGTTTTAACTCTGAGTCACATCCACTCAACCGCCAGCCGCTCAACACCTTCTCTTTTCGTAGTTTAACGCTGTGATTAGGAGAAAAACAAGATATTTTCAGGGCTTTGCGTGTTTGTCCTTTTCAATTCCGACCTGGTTAATGAAACTTTCTTTGCAGCACAACACTCAAAACTATTAAAATGTGTGAAACAGTCGTTGCTTTCTTTCTGAAGGTGGTGAGGATTAACGTGTGCTACTGGAAAGAGAAAGATCCCGGCTCGTACAACGTGAAGAATCGTTTCCCCTGCTTCCTTCTGACCGAGGGAGAAGAGGCCAAAGAGCACATCTACGGCCTGCCCTCCAACGAGTATCCAGGACTCGTCAAGGTACCACATTTTAAACTGAAAAGAAAAGAGAAATAGTCGTTTTTTTAGAAATTCAAGTGAAATTAATGATGCCCTTGGTCTTCTAGCTCCTTACAGTCGCTCTTTCATTTGTTTTAATGGACTGGCCCCACATATCTCTCAGAATTGTTGTCCATCATTTATATAAACATTTTTATTATTTTCTTTTGTCTATTATTTTAAAAATGTCACTCAAATGTCTTTAAATGGACAGACAAATTGCTGTTTTCTCATCCAGGTTGTTTCTGAACATAAACAGCTGTGATTGGCTAATTTTGACGTTTTTGTAAGTTTCAGTTGGATTTAAGGTGGTTTTAGTTGGATTTGAACAGGTTTTATATTGACTTAAAATGGTTGTAGTTGATTGTTAACAAGTTTTATATGGATTTGAACAGGTTTTAGTTGGATTTGAACAGGTTTTATATTGACTTAAACAGGTTGTAGTTGATTGTTAACAAGTTTTATATGGATTTGAACAAGTTTCAGTTGGATTTAATCTGGTTTTAATTTGGTTTGAACAGGTTTTATGTGGATTTGAACAGGTTTTAGTTGGATTTGAGCAGGTTTTATATTGACTTAAACAGGTTGTAGTTGGTTGTTAACAAGTTTTATATGGATTTGAACTGGTTTTAGTTGGATTTCAACAAGTTTCAGTTGGATTTAAGGTGGTTTTAGTTGGATTTGAACAGGTTTTATATTGACTTAAAATGTTTGTAGTTGATTGTTAACAAGTTTTATATGGATTTGAACAGGTTTTAGTTAGATTTGAACAAGTTTCAGTTGGATTTAATCTGGTTTTAATTTGGTTTGAACAGGTTTTATGTGGATTTGAACAGGTTTTAGTTGGATTTGAGCAGGTTTTATATTGACTTAAAATGTTTGTAGTTGGTTTTTAACAAGTTTTATATGGATTTGAACTGGTTTTAGTTGGATTCCAACAAGTTTCAGTTGGATTTAAGGTGGTTTTAGTTGGATTTGAACAGGTTTTATATTGACTTAAAATGGTTGTAGTTGATTGTTAACAAGTTTTATATGGATTTGAACAGGTTTTAGTTAGATTTGAACAAGTTTCAGTTGGCTTTAATCTGGTTTTAATTTGGTTTGAACAGGTTTTAGTTGGATTTGAGCAGGTTTTATATTGACTTAAACAGGTTGTAGTTGGTTGTTAACAAGTTTTATATGGATTTGAACTGGTTTTAGTTGGATTTCAACAAGTTTCAGTTGGATTTAAGGTGGTTTTAGTTGGATTTGAACAGGTTTTATATTGACTTAAAATGTTTGTAGTTGATTGTTAACAAGTTTTATATGGATTTGAACAGGTTTTAGTTAGATTTGAACAAGTTTCAGTTGGATTTAATCTGGTTTTAATTTGGTTTGAACAGGTTTTATGTGGATTTGAACAGGTTTTAGTTGGATTTGAGCAGGTTTTATATTGACTTAAAATGTTTGTAGTTGGTTTTTAACAAGTTTTTAAACATGTGTATTAACAGTTTTATTTACATTATCTTTTTATTATTTTAAAAATGTCACTCAAATGTCTTTAAAAACCAGACAGTGTCAAATTGCTGTTTTCTCGTCCTGGTTGTTTCTGAACATAAACAGCTGTGATCGGCTCATTTCTCTGTCCTCGGTTTCACTTAAGCTCGTTTCTTATTGGTTTAATTTGTTAAATATGAAGCAATGATGTTCAGATCTGCGCTGGAGTCAGTTTTAAACCTCACATTTTGACTTTTACAAGAGCAAAAATCATCTGACTCTGAAACAAAAGCACAAAATTGATCTCATTCTGACTGACGCCTTCAGGTTGTAAACGATACATAACGTTAATAAAGCACTTGTTGTCATCGCTGAAGCTTTTGTATTTGACCTTGGCTTTAAAGTGCAATACAATCGTCACTTTTTCACGTTTGAGTGGACGGCTTTAGTGTCAGTCTGTGAAACTGTCCTCTCTACGTGAGACTAATGGTCGGAGCGGCTGTAGTCTGGTGTCATCGTGACCCGTCTCTATTTTGGGCGATAGTTTGGGCGGTCAGCAGGAGCGCAGCCTAATGGCCGACCACATGCTTCGAGGAGCGAGACGACAGATGGCATCGCACCAAAGTATTATTATCTCTGACACAGTCGCCGCAAAAACACTGTATGAGCAATATTACTGTTGTTTGAAAGTGATCAGACTCTATTTTCAAGGTCAACTATTCGGCTTTTTCTATTTGCCTTAATAAGTCTGATCCTGGTTTGATTTTGAGCATGAAAAACACATATATTAAACTCAAGGCCCGGGGTCGCAATGTTTAAATGGCCCTTCAGTACTTTTTGTGGGTAATATTTTGGGGTTTTAGGTTTTAGTTGGATTTGAGCAGGTTTTATATTGACTTAAACAGGTTGTAGTTGGTTGTTAATAAGTTTTATAAGGATTTGAACAGGTTTTAGTTAGATTTGAACAAGTTTCAGTTGGCTTTAATCTGGTTTTAATTTGGTTTGAACAGGTTTTATGTGGATTTGAACAGGTTTTAGTTGGATTTGAGCAGGTTTTATATTGACTTAAACAGGTTGTAGTTGGTTGTTAACAAGTTTTATATGGATTTGAACTGGTTTTAGTTGGATTTGAGCAAGTTTCAGTTGGATTTAAGGTGGTTTTAGTTGGATTTTAACAGATTTTATATGGACTTGAACAGGTTTTAATTGGATTTGAGCAGGTTTTATATTGACTTAAACAGGTTGTAGTTGGTTGTTAACAAGTTTTATATGGATTTCAACAAGTTTAAGTTGGATTTAAGGTGGTTTTAGTTGGATTTTAACAGATTTTATATGGACTTGAACAGGTTTTAGTTGGATTTGAGCAGGTTTTACACGGAGATTCCATTATTGACTATTACATAATTGGTTTACGCTTTATACTTGGCCAATAAGTGCTTATCTAATCTAAAAATAATGTAAATATTTGAGGAATATGGAAAGGTTTAGGATACAGAAAGGCACATAACAATCACTGAGGTTGTATTTTACCTTTAAACACCTTCAGTCGGAGCAAATAATACGGATTATTGTACTGCACAGCTTTAAACACAGCTAGAACGTAGACTCCATTAAATCCTGTGTATGAGGTGATACATCTTTCTGTTGCATTGACCTGGTGTTATTAATTGACAATTATAAGCCAATTATCTGCTAAAGCTACTAATGACATTCCCATTAGCCGCAACTAATTAGAGAACAGCATTGATTTGTCACTTTTAGCTGTGATTGTGGCCGTTTAGCTTCATTTGAGTTGGACGTAATAATGTTTATAGATCAAACTCAAAGTGTGAGGGGCCACAACTGTAAATAAGAATCATTTCAGCGGCTAAAAATCATGAAAAATCCAATAAAATGTGCTCAAATCCAACTAAAACCTGCTCAAATCCATCTAAAACCTCTCAAATCCAACTAAAACCTGCTCAAATCCAACTAAAACCTGTTTAAATCCAAATAAAACCTGCTCAAATCCATCTAAAACCTCTCAGATCCAACTAAAACCTGCTCAAATCCATCTAAAACCTCTCAAATCCAACTAAAACCTGTTTAAATCCAAATAAAACCCATTCAAATCCAACCAAAACCTGTTTAAATCCAACTAAAACCTGCCCAAATCCATATAAAACCTGTTCAAATCCAACTAAAACCTGCTCAAATCTAACTGAAACATTCAACTCCGACTGAAACCTGTTTAAGTCCAACTAAAACCCCTTTAAATCCATCTAAAACCTGTTCAAAATCGACTGAAACCTGTTTAAATCCAACTAAACCTGTTCAAGTCCAACTACAACCTGTTCAAGTCCATATAAAACCTGTTCAAGTCCAACTACAACCTGTTCAAGTCCAACTACAACCTGTTCAAATCCAACTAAACCTGTTTAAATCCAACTAAAACCTGCTCAAATCCAACTAAACCTGTTCAAGTCCAACTACAACCCGTTCAAGTCCATATAAAACCTGTTCAAATCCAATTAAAACCTATTGTTGCCTTTAACATATCTTTAGAACAGTTCAGTGCCTTTTGTAAAGTCCCTAAATTATTACCAAATGTATTAATTGTTGTATTTTAATTCAGTCCATCCTCACTGATTATATTCATCTTAAAGCTGCAGCTAATCAGTTTACTTATAATATTTCAATGTGCTGTCAAACTTTGTCATTTTCTCTAAAAGATTAAATTTAAATAGTGTCAATAAAGTATTAAGAGTTGACAGAGTGATTAGGAGTTGTTTACAAAGTGGGCCATGACTTTTTCAGATCTGCTTCCACATGGGCAGCCCCACAGACCCGGACCACCGAGACCAGCAGACGGACCGCTCCGATGTGGACGTCCTGAAGAGGTACGTGTCCCGCTGTGTCCCAGGCCTCGTCCCGGAGCCGGCCATCGTCGAGAGCTGCATGTACACGGTCAGTAAACGCAACACGGTAATACATGAACCATCCACACTTCAGTTACTGGGACAGAATATCACAATAGCTCCACACTTTCATCTAAAGTACCAGTTTTTGACAACAGACATTCATCTCAAGTCTGGTCTGGTTTTGTCTGGGATTACATGGTCTGGTTTAGTCCAGTTTGGTCTGGTTTTGTCTGGGATTACATGGTCTGGTTTAGTCCAGTCTGATCTGGTTTTGTCTGGGATTACATGGTCTGGTTTAGTCCAGTCTGATCTGGTTTTGTCTGGGATTACATGGTCTGGTTTAGTCCAGTTTGGTCTGGTTTTATCTGGGATTACATGGTCTGGTTTAGTCCAGTTTGGTCTGGTTTGTAAATGTAAATACAGTTTAAGTGCTTCTTGTTGGACTTGAACAGGTCTAGGGCAGTTTTAGTTTGATTGAAAGGTTTTTTTTATTGATTTTATTCAGACTTTAACGGGTTCTAAATGGTTTCAGTTCGACATTAATAGATTTGAACCTGTTTTAGTTGGACTTTAATTGCCTCAAGTTGTTTAAGTTGGTTTTTATTTGGACAAAATAAATTGGATTATGATCAAAATGGCCTCTCTCTGGTGGAAGATAATGGAGCTGCATTGAAATAAAAACGTGTAGCTGGAGAAGACACAGAGAAGCAGAAGCACAGTTGTATTTGAGATATAAATATGTGTTGGTGAAAGGTATATTTTAACCAAAGTACACAGTATTTCCTGAAGAATATCCATTTAGAAGTCCACTACATAGAGCCTTCTTACAGCACTTCTTTCTTGTTGGGATCTAAAACACCCAACATCATCTAAAAATACTGTTCTCCAAGAAAGCTCTGTACACTTCTAAACACATTATTTGTTTTTCCGAGTCACTAGATGCAGTTATTTACAGTACATTTCTTTATTTCTCAGCTGTGTTTCTGAGCTGCTCGTATATAATTTGTGTGACCTTGTCCGATGTTCCTGTAAATCCTGACAGTCACACGGATTTCTCACATTACAGCGCCTTTTTGTTCCATAAAAAAAACCCAAAAAAACGAGGACACAGGGCTGTGGTTCGTCGTGTCCCTCCACAGCCTTCGGACAGGGCCTAATTCATCCTCTGATTGGCTCTTTTATCCCGTTAAACACATTCATTCACAACGTTTTCACATTTTCACACGACAGACTTTTAAAGGAGTCGAGGGCGGATGAAAAGAAGTGTTTTTGTGAGAGTTTGGCCTTGAAACTGAAACTGAAAAGAGTGGACTAATAGAGTGTCAAACAGAGAGCATTTGCAGCTCATAATTGTGTTATTTTGTTGAGTTTAAGGAGCCAGAAGTCACACTCAAAACAAGATGGTAAAGAATTACTGGAAGGTGTTTTTCTGGGTTAAAACAATCACTGTAAAGCTTTAAAAACAATCCTGAGGTCAGTTACTCCTATTAATTTATGTGTTCAGTATTAACACAATAAAAAATAATGAAATAAATGCACATAAATACCTTTGATGTAACACAGACAAACATCATTTATAATCACAGAAAGCAACATATCTAGTTTTTTCATACTTTTCTCTCTTAAAATCTTGCCTAATTGAGCAAAATGCAGATGAATGTAAATATAAACATGTATATTCTGTCTTAGTATTTTGAGTTGTTTTTGTATTGTGAGTTTTCTACAGTGCACCGTATTAATGTGAAAGTTTCAAGTTGATGCTATTTTCTTACACTTTAGAAATGAATCAGTTTTTCTTCAGCAGACTAAACCTTTTCAATATACCTTTTTTCTTTTTTTATGTCTCAAAATAAAAATAAAAATAATTAATAAATAAGTAAACGAATAAATAAATAATAAATTAACAAATAAATAAATAATAAATAAATAAACAAATAAGTAAATAAATAATTAATATACAAATAAATAAATAAATAAATAAATTCTGTCTTAGTATTTTGTGACTCTTTTATTGTGGGTCAGAGGGAGTTGGCCATTATAATTATAAAAGTTGATGCTCTTTTCTTACATCAGAAAACAATTGTCTTCAGCTGGGTAAACCTTTTCACTACACCTTATTTTATTTTATTTTATTTATTTTATTTTATTTTATTTTATTTTATTTTATTTTATTTTATTTTATTTTATTTTATTTTATTTTATTTTATTTTATTTTATTTTATTTATTCAGACTTAAATTGAACTGTAAAAGGATCCTGCAGTTAGTTATGATTGCACCCAAAAAAAACATTAAAAAATTAAGAGGAACCTGAAGTTTTTAACAGATTTTGATGAAGCAGTGACCCCTGAAGTCAGTCAGATCCAGACTTTAAACCCAAACAGTCCACTTTTTAATCAAAACCTCTGAGGCCTTGTTGAAATGATTGTGTTCCTCCAGAGTTTGGACCCTGTCATTTACAGCTCTGACTTTACTGAATGTTTTGTTTTGTTTTGTTTTGTTTGCAGCTAACTCCTGACCGTCATTTTGTGCTCGACTGTCATCCTCAGCACAGCAACATCGTGATTGGAGCAGGATTCTCAGGTAAATCGAACTTTACAACTCACCCTTAAACGACCTACTTTCAGAATCTCTTACTTTATGTTTGTCCAAATCCGTTTGTAAATTAAAAACAGATTTAGACTAAAACTGGGATTTTAAAATACTGTAAAGACTTGTCATACAGTTCCAGTTTGGACACATTTTCCAATTCCAGATGTATCTAGCCTTTCTTTAACGTCCCTCTCAACATTTGAATCTTGCACGTGTCAAACTCAAGGCCCAGGGGCCAAATGGGGCCCTTTGTAATGTTTTATTTGGCCCTTCAATACATTTGGTTAGAAATATTTATTAATACTTATGTAATGGGGAACAATAGGTTTTAGGATTTTGGATTTGAACAAGTTTTAGTTGAATTTGAACAGGTTTTAAATGGACTTAAACAGGTTATAGTTGGATTTGAACTGGTTTTAGTTGGATTTGAACAGATTCAGTTGGATTTGAACATGTTTTAACTTGATTTGAACAGGTTTTAGTTGGATTTGAATAGGTTTAGTTGGATTTGAACATATTTTAACTTGATTTGAACAGGTTTTAGTTGGATTTGAATAGGTTTAGTTGGATTTGAACATATTTTAACTTGATTTGAACAGGTTTTAGTTATTTTTGAACTGGGTTTAGTTGGATTAGAACTTGTTTTAGTTGGATTAGAACAGATTTAGTTGGATTTGAACATGTTTTAACTTGATTTGAACAGGTTTTAGTTGTTTTTGAACTGGGTTTAGTTGGATTTGAACTTGTTTTAGTTGGATTAGAACTTGTTTTAGTTGGATTAGAACAGATTTAGTTGGATTTGAACATGTTTTAACTTGATTTGAACTGGGTTTAGTTGGATTTGAACTTGTTTTAGTTGGATTTGAACTTGTTTTAGTTGGATTAGAACTTGTTTTAGTTGGATTAGAACAGATTTAGTTGGATTTGAACATGTTTTAACTTGATTTGAACAGGTTTTAGTTGGATTTGAACAGATTTTAGTTGGATTTGAACAGGTTTTAGTTGTTTTTGAACTGGTTTTAGTTGGATTTGAACTTGTTTTAGTTAGATTTGAACAGGTTTTAGATTGCACTCACTTTACCTCATCGCCAGTAAAACCAGTAAAACCCACAGATCTCATGTCTCTGCTGAGTCTAAAGGAACAATAAAGAGTCCCTCTGATCGAGTCTGGCTCCACCCAATTTAAAAATATCTCACAGAGCACCGTAGGCACATCTCCTCAAAGCGTTTATTCTCCTCCAGCCTCTGTTCAGCTCCGAGCAGCATGAAGCGCTTCTGCGTCTCCTTCATTCTGTTCACCTCCTGTGCTTTTATGCTGGAGCTGACAGTTTCCGCCCGAGACGCTGCCGAGTGTTCGCGGAAATGACACTTTTTGATGCTTGATGGCTCTTTATGTTTGTGTGTTGTTGTTATTACCCTTTAATGGGCGAGGTTGGTTGGTTTGGAGGTTTTATTTCTCTTTCTGTGACAAATACATTGGTGTTTCAGTGTAGGATCAACCAAATCTGTATGACATCTTTATTTAAAATGTTTTCCTCATTGCAGTCAAACTTTACTCACCATCTCATAATATATTTGTAATACATATACAGTAATGATTATGGGCATTAAACAGGTCTAAAGTGAGTTGAGTTCAATGTAAATAGAGTTTAAGTGCTTCTTGTTGGACTTGAACAGGTCTAGGGCAGTTTTAGTTTGATTTGAACAAGTTTTATGGTGTTTAAGTTGGTCTTTGAAAGGTTTTATTGATTTTAATTTGACTTTAACAGGTTCTAAATAGTTACAGTTGGACATTAGTAGATTTTAACCTATTTTAGCTGGACTTTATTTGCCTGAAGTAGTTGTAGACATGTTCTTTCTTCCTAACTTGACGATTTTTGTTGACGAATCATTTTTGTCATAGTTTTATATTAATATTTTAGTGGCCCGAAAACGAAATGAAAAGGAAATAAAAAGTCATTAATGAGAATGAAAACTCTAGGTAAATGTATCATGTATGTACACTTTTGTCGACGAATAAAAACGAAAATGAACAGATGTTTTGAGCGTCGCTGAAGTGATGTCAGACACAAATATTTGTTAGAACAGCTTTAAATATAAACTATGTTAACGCTTGGAACCTGAATACCAGCCGGAACAGGTTAGGACTAGTTTACTTTCATTCAGAGACATTATTACCGAAGAAACAAACAAAAAACAACATTAAAAAAGATTTATTGTAGATGTAGTTGGCTATATTCTTATATTTACAATTAAATGACTAAATTAGGGCTAAAACTAAATTGCATTTTAGTGGAAATTGCAAGACTAAAACTACTGGATAAAAGTTATGCAGTGCTGCTTTAATATCAACTCTGAACAGTGAAAATGAATGAGTTTAGGTTTGATCCCTCTGTTCTGTCTGTTATAATGTACACCACACAAACTCATGGATCAATGCATAAATCAACAATCCCTCGTGTTATATTTACGTCCTGTTATTTCCGCTGTGCCTTTATCTGCTGAGCTTTTCCAGACAACACACTGTGAGGATAAAAAAAAAAAAACCAGCGGGACAAACACAGGCTTTGGAGGAAGACAGCGGAGGCACATACAAAATGTCAGTGTCAGAAGGAAATGTCATCGGGCAGAAAAGACAAAGAGCAGGAAGCGGAGGCCGAGGTGTACGACAGATGTGTGTTGATGAGCTACAGCTGCAGACTCTTCACCCTCTTCACCGTGAACCCACCGGTCTTTGTTTAGAGACTAGTGTCCAGTCACACGGCCCAGTTCTGGAGAGGAATCGTCTAAAATACCATTTGTTTATTCATTTTCTGGACATTAAAGCTGCAGTATCCAATTTTGTTTTTGTTTATTTTGTCTCCAACAGCAGCGTATTAACCTTTCCTGCTTCTTTTATTTAAGAAAAGGGAAAACCAGACCAATTTTTCACCTTAAAATACTAATATATTACATTAAATCAAAGTTTAGAGCTGATCTGAAACTTTTATCTTTGGAGTTTACGCTTTACTGTCCTGGAATTCTCTTCTCTATTTTTAATTTTACACAGAAACAATGCGATAAGTAAAAAAAACAAAGCCCACTCATGTATTTCTGCACAGTTTTTGATCTAATTTGAGTTTGTGTCATGTCTTTAGCGATATGTTCAGGCAGATCTCTGTTTAACAGTCTTTGATGAGGAAGCACAGGTCCTAAACCCACCCGTGTATAACTCTGACTCCTCCGTGTGGTGTTACTTAAGCGTATTATATTCCTAAGCATCTAATGTGTCCTAATAATGTTCCGTTCCCACTCACTGACAGCACACATGTAGTCGGTCAGTTGCCAAAATCCATTGATCCATTGACAATAATTAGCTTTGTGCTTAACATCTGTTGCTAAATGCTACAAACAATGAAAGCCTCTATAAAGTCTATGAGAGTATAACATTAAAACATAAAAAAACACAAAAAAACCCTTAAACCCAGCTTGTTATTACGACCACGCAGCTGTTGAAACCCTGCTCCACCTGCGCTAATGGAACTCCCAGGTGCTCTCCTGATCGGACTCTTCTCGGAGCAGCGTTCAGACATAATTAACCTCTCGATGGCTCTGCCGTTAGTGAAGCTGCACCCGTTAAATCCAGATGAAGTGTCTGCTGTTGGGACCAGCTCAGCACATTCTGCAGAAGAGACAACAATCGTTGACTGTTGTCTCGGGCAGGACTAGGCCCGGATGCAGAGGATAATGAGAGTTTAGGGTTGTTTGGTTTATGGGGGAATTGTTTTATTTATAAAGGTTAGCTTTGGCGTTAGAAGAAAGAAGAATAGGTATGAGTTTCTCAAGGTTAATGGCACAGACTTCAACAGTGAATAATAACCTTTGTCTGCCTTGGAAAAACGGACATTAGTCACACATTAGTCACATTTACATAATACAAGATTATAAAACTGCAGAGGCTCAAACTCTGTCCCTCAAGTTACAAACCCTTCAGAGCAACAAACTGACTTTTATTTTACATAAAAAATAAATGAAACAGAAACATATTGCCACAAGAAATAAATCAAAACAAGTTAAGAGCTCTGAGTTCAGCTTCAGACCAACGTGATCCCACAGTCTTCTGTATTTATCACTAATATTTATGCACTTTTCACTTTATTTCACTTTAGTTTGACTTGTTTGTCCTGTTTCTGTGTAAGTAGCATGTGTCATAACACGCTAAACACTGTCATCTATTAAAATCATTGATCCGTCTTAAGGTCTCATCGTTCTCAGTAATTGTGTTAAAAGAACTCATTCCTTATAGTGTTAAAAGAGTTTAGCAGCTTTAACATTGAGCTGAATCGGGTGTATTTATGACAGATATTTATGTTTTACAATTTGCATTATATGTTCATTAGTTTGCACTGTTCCAACCAATTAAATGAAGAAACAAATGAAAATGAAATGAAAATGACAAAACCATTCCTCTGATGAATATGAGGCTTGTATCATAATAAGATTTGACAGAAACACAGTAAATAACACACAATCCACTAGAAAGGATTATTCTATTACCCTCTTAATATAGTCATAAAAAATGAAAAGTGTTTTTTCTGGGCTTCTGCAAAATCCATCCACCTGACGTCAAACTATTTAAATTAATTTTATCTTTTTACAACAGCTTTAAATTCACTTTTTCACCAGATGTCACCAAAACACATAAGATTTTTAACTGAGGACAGAGAAGAATCAGTGAATGGTTTGTACTTTAGAAACACAGCGGCCTATTTTCCATGAAACACGCCGAGTCCTTGAAGTATCCCGAGGACACAGATGCTTAACTTTTAATGAGTTGTCCGTTGTGAAAATGAAAGAGCGTGTTCTCGTGTTTTTTATGTGATTAACATGGACGTCCTCAGCAGAGACCGGGACTCTTCACTGAGTCCTGCACCTCTCCACGTTTCACCATCACGTCCTGTTTCTAATTATATTTGTGATCATTAAGATGCTGCTCCTAATGCGAGGCTTTCAGGGAACATTCTGAGGAGTGTTTGGCCTCGAAATAAAAGCTTAAACAGACTGCACCTGATTTTTTTTTTCTTCTAGTTGGTGAAAATGGTGTAAACCCCAAATAGTATGTTGCAAAAGCAATAGTTTGTAAAAAAACAAACAAAAACAGTCTTTATGATGCATCTACTGTTTATTCTAAGGGATTGTAATAGATGAGAACCTCTATTCAGGAACAGAAAACCTTGGAGCGCTCCCATTGGTGGACACTTGTCACATGACGTTCCAGGAAGTTTAATAGCTGCAGATAAAGTGTATTTTCAGCTGAATATGTCTTTTAACAGAGAAACAGCTGAAAAAAGAAAAGCATCAACAGAGAAAAGGGAGACAACGTAAAACACAGATAAATACTGTCAATTCAATCACGTAATGTTTAACGAGGAGGAGATAATTGTCGTCCTGACGCTGAAGTCACAGCTAAGCTAACGCTAAACTCTAAACTTCAGTTTGGTCAAATGGATTAGTATGTTTTGGTTTTATTTTTTAATAAAAGAGAAGCAGGAGAGGTCTCTAGGCTGGAGTCTGGAGGAGAGGAGAGTCTGAAACAGAGACAAAAAAAGAAATATCAGGAAGTGGAGCTTTAATAACAACCTGAACATCCTTCATTAAGTAGAAATGTGCCCTCCATCTGATGTTCTTGTGTCACGTGACCGCCAATTACAGGCCTTCAATTAAGCAGCTGTTCCGTCCAAACACTTAAAGCTGTGAAAGCTCCCGAGGTCTAGTATTATTCAAAGTTTTATCCACATTCTTTAGTATTTCTTAAAAATACCTCACATTAAACTGAGAGTATGTGTGGTGCAGCAGCAGTGGAGCAGCTCTGGGTTCACAGGACTCCTTCATGAAACAGTGGAATAAAACACTCTGGGCTTCCTCCGCCTGCTTCACGACGTGCATTTGTCATCAAAGCCCGACACAAGTGCTTTAAAGCGGCTGCTGGGAGGAGTTGCCATGGCTACAGAGTCACCCGTGGGTTTTTCGACCGTCCATCGAGCCTTTTCCCCCGCTCCGGTGCTGCGAGATGAAAACGCACGTGTCCAAACTGTCAGAGCCGCGCTTTTATGACTTCAAAGGCTGGGCCGGATCCGCGGGAGCCGAGAGACCTTTGTCAGATGCTGGTGCGCGGTTCCCAGTGCCCTGTTGACATTCTCTATTTGCCTCTCAGACCTTAGCGACGAGGCTGTTTTCGAAAATAGACGCTCTCTCTCTCTCTCATGTCGGAGCACACGGAGCCATTACAATGCAGCGAAAGGACAAATCTCAGTTCATTTAACATTTGGTCCTCGTTTACCAAAGTGGATTCATGCAAAGTGACAGCTCTGGGCTCAGCGTGCGCTCTCACTTTAACAGAAATAGAGGTGTATTTATAGCGAAAGCAAGGTGCAGTGAAGGAATTAGCTCGCATTAGGATCCAGATGATATTAATGACCTACAATCCACTGGCAAGCTTAAGAATAATCCTAATGGGAGCAGTCAAGTGTGGAACAAAAAGAGGGACTAATGTTTCCTCTTCTCCAGGAAATCAGGAGCAGCTGAAAACAGAAAGAATTCAATAAAAAGATCTGTAAAAAATAAGTAGATAAATAAAATATTCTCTTGTGTCGTATGTAAACAGAATATTACCAATATTTATCCACGTTTCACTTCCATTTTCTCTATTTCTGTTTCTTTTTTGTGCTGTTTCTCTTGAATTCTGATTATAAAGCCTAAAGCTGCACACTGTACATTCAGAGAATCAGGTTGTTTACAAAAATGTCTCATCTTGATTCAAGGCCTGAGCAAAACAACGATGATTACTTACTCTTCAAAACATTAAATGACAAAGTGTGTGTTTGTGTGGACGGAAACAGCTGCATATGTTCTGTTCAAGGTCGTCTGGGAATAATAACGTGAAGTTCAGCAGAAAATGATCAGAAAACGGCTGGATTTACATCTTTTGATAAAACTTTGATTTCTGTCTTGAAAAAAATTAAAACATATTAAAATCTAAATAAAAGCTATGGCTCTGGTTGAACTGGGACATAGTTTCAGTTTGTGTGACATGTTTTTCTATGTTTTTCTTTTACTTTCTACCTGTTGTTATTTTTTTTACTTATCTTTAAAGACTTCAAATAGAGAGATCTATTTCTATGATGAACTGATACTACCATCATTTCTCTTTTAAATCCCCAGATTATCACCTTAAGTGCGATTAGAAAAGAGTTTTAAACGACTAACTCTGAACGAGCCCCATGTGTCTCTAAAGACACATTAACATTGATCTGAATCATTCAAAACTTTCATTTATAAACTGCACATAAACGTCTTTCATTTCCAGGTCACGGCTTTAAATTCGGACCAATCATCGGGAAGCTGCTGTGTGAGCTGAGCCTGGGAGAAGTGCCGTCCTACGACCTTTCACCTTTCAGGATCAGGCGCTTCCAGGGACTGTCCAAATCTGGCTTATAAAAAACAAAAAAACTGACACTGGACGCAAAAGAAACCAACGAGTCTGTTTTACGACAAGGGCTTCGATAATAAATGGATTAAAGATAATGGACTGATCATATCATGAGAGAATAATGTCATTTAATTGAATTCATTTAATGTGTGTGTTTGATTTTATATGTGAACTAAACATGGAGCTTTATACAGTGACATTAGTGTAGGTTGCAGCGATTCTGTCCAAAATGACTCAGTGATTGTTTCTGCTCGACTCGACCTGTCTCAGAGAATAAAGTCACATTAAACACTTACAACAACACGATGTAAAGTGTCTTTTACTGATTTGCTGCTTCTGTTTCATGATTATATTGGACTCTAGCATGAATTAACGATGGATATATTCTCCCTTCACTTCTTCTTCGCCTTCGTCAGTTCAGATCCTTCACGTCAAGGCCAACTTCAACATCTTTCCTTGTTATGGCTCAGTTCTGACATTTGCAAGTCTTTATGAAGCTATTCCTTCAGAAGCGTAGACTTGAATGTTTTTGATGGTGAATAAACTTCGTCATGTGACTCCTCTAAGCTCTAAGGGCAGCTCAAATATTCCCCAACAAGTAAAGTTTACTTGGTATTCTCCTCAAAAACAGAATCATAACAAGTTACAACACGACAGGAAACTGGTTCTTTCATATCATTTCTTTTGACAACTGTAAATACTGTGCTTTAATCCTCAAATAGCAGTTTCTAATTAAATATGTGGCATCTGTTAGCTGTGAAGAGAGACTTAAATGTGAATTCTAGGGTAAAGGAGCGCTACCATTAGACGATCAACAACGAATGACCAAGGAGATAAACCAAGGAAATGGGTTATTCTGTTGGAAATACGTCTTATTTTACAGAGAAACAGCTCAAAAAAGATAAAAATAGAGAAACAGCAGCAAATAAAACCTGAATAAATGTTGACAATGCTTCGACGCAGCTCTAAACTTTAATTTAAAGTAACGTATTAGTATTTTGTGGTGAAAAATTTGGTCCGGTTTGACCTTTTTTTAAATAAAAGAAGCGGGAAAGGTTACTGCTGCTGTTGGAGGAGAGTGGAGTCTGAGACTGGGAAATTGAACTTAAATGTGTGGTCCATAGAGGATAGTGTCAATTTATTTTGATAAAAAAATGGCACAACACAGTCCACATTGAGTCATTTTGGGGGAAAAGCTACCAAATTATGAAAAAATACCTTCTGTGTATCACATACTCGTAGTTTTTGTAAATTGTAGACGTCTTGTTAGTGTCGTTAGTTACTTCAAGCATCCTTTAGACAGCTTTTTAATAAATATAGTTGTAATATAGACCCTGTTAAAGGTGTCCGAGTGTAAAGACTGGGCTCGGAGCCACCGTCAGACTGTTAGATCCCGCTCCGATAACTCCGCTGCTCCATTGTAAATCCATCCGTGTGTGACAAATGGCATTAAAGACGCTCTAATCTCAGTGGCTTGTCTGATTTCACGCTTCACTAAACCTTCCCTCTGCTTTTCCGGCGTTCACCATTTTACCGACGAAGTGTGCGGTTAAAAAGACATCATCCGCGGAGCCGTTATTCTGCCGTCGCCGCAGAAGTGGCCCGCAGCCTCGATCCGTTCCACGCGTCCCGTAAACATTTTAATCACTGATCACACAAAGCGTAACAATGCGCGCCAGCCCGGGCCATCAGCACCGATGGGAAAATGATGCAGCCGAACACAGAGATCACTGAGCCATTTGCTCCCTTTGCCTCTAAGTGACTTCAGATGGATGGCAAAGGGCTATTATGCAAATCGCAGGAATTACAAGTGCATTAAACTTGCAAATATTCTGCCACCAATAATTATCCAGTCGAGCCGACGGACAGACCTCTAGAGCGGGACAATCCTTCACAGACTGGAAAACCTGCTTGATTAGTCTGTCTCTGATTCACTAAAACAACACCGAGCTTTAAAGTTAAGAGTTCAGTTTGGTTTAGACAGATTCATGCCGTAATGACTCGTATATTGAAAGAGGCTCATAAACTTTATAAAAAATGGTAAAAAGCTGAGTAGATCTGGGCAGTTATCTCGTGTCCAGATGTTCTTCCACAAAAGTTTGGCATCTTTTTATTGTTTGTTATCTATTTATTGTATGTGTTAGCTGGTATCAGTGGTTAGCATTATCCAACCCAGCTGCTCCTGAACACAATCTGGACAACTGTCTTTGGAACGGAAAGCTTTAAAATGAAAGGCAGCTTTATTTAAAACATAGTTGTAGAGCGTAATCCCAGAGGAAGTTTCTGTCCACGCCCCAAACCTGATTCACCGTCGTTTTTTCATTTCATTTTCCGATAAAAGGTGTTTATGAGTTTTGTCTCTAATGCAGTGTTTTCCTGTTTCTCAAAAGGAGCAGATGAACCTGAACCCACTGTCATTGGTCATTAGTCGTAGGTCAGAGCCAGTCCAGGAGCTAACCAGTTTGTGCTGCTCTTTTACCTTTGTCCAACTTGTATCCTCTTAACCCTTTTTTTTGTTGTAACCACAAACGTAGAATACTTCACCTACACTTGACTCCAGCAGCTCCATGTTCCCTCTGCTGCTGCTGCTGCTGCTGCTGCTGCTGCTGCTGTGATTGGATGAGAGCAGATCATGTGACCTCGGAGGGCACTGATCTCAGGCCAGTGCCCCTCACTCCTCCCACTCGAGGCCAGCTCCGAGGCGGGACCGGGTCAGGCTCCCGCGGTGCTCTTCGTCCTCCTCTTCGTCCTGAACACAGTGGGTTCACGTCAGGGTCAGGGGTCAGGGGTCACGGTGCTGTTTCTGCTAATCTTTGACCCTTTACTCCAGCGCTACAGTGGGCTCCAGGCAGTGAAACTAAAAACAGAAAAACTCATTAGAGCAGCTCTGAAGGTTCACAATAACTAATAAGAGTTCATTTACATTATGTCATTTTTTGAATTTGCATCACCATATTTTGATTGTTTTCAACTATTTTCATTCCATATTTCCTTAAAGTAGAAATATCCACTCTGACACGCCTTGTTTTTTCCATTTTTAAAGGTTAGATGTGTATTTATTTGTCCATCTTTAATCTATCTATGATCAAATCCTGTGGAAATAGTTACAAATATGACTTAAGAAACAAAGTAAGTTGATTAATCTTCTAAACTTTCATTAAAAAATGTGTGCCTTTTCTCCATCTGTGCTCAGTTTGTCTTCTTTGAGCAGGAGCAGGAAGTAGTGGACCTAAAACAGCTCCTTTCACGTGTCTTTTTGGGGATTAATTGCCAACTTTTCAAATAAAAACTTGTGCCGTGTGTTTGATTTAGTTCTTTGTCCACTACATTCATCAGTGAACCTTTGAGTAAAACACATCAAATGCAAACTTCTAACTCTGTCTAGTCCTTAAACCTCATAAAAGTCGGGGTGCACTATTTGGCAGAGTCCGGGGCTGTGACTCAGGACGGGACTTGGCAGATCTCTGTTTGTGGGGGACGTCCAAAAACACACCGGACCGGCTCGACCAATCGGGACGAAGCTGCTGAGTCAGAGGACAGCGGTTTGACTGGAGTCTCCCTCGGGTCCGTGTTATGTTCCAGTTGTCGGGGACTAAATGGAAAAGTCCAGTCGCACTTTGAGTTTAAAGTGACTGCAGCAGGACACCGTCAGGACTCAGTGGGACATGCTTCCACGGAGCTAAACGCAGAGGTGACAAAGAAGAGATAAATCACCTTCAGAGTAATCTCTCAAAATGATTTCTACGTCACTGCTAAAAAAACAAAACAAAACCTGTCAGAATATTTGGTTAACACGACCTCAGATGTGAGCGGAGGTAGAAGCATGAACAATGTGTAATGAAACTAAATGGCTCTTTTTATGGAGCTTTCTATGTCTATTCTAGTGTTATTTTAATAATAATGATCTTTTTTACAATCATGGTTTACAAAGGGCTGAGCAATAAAAACAATGTGTGCAGTAAAACAATAAAACAGCAGCAACAAAATGAAATGACAAACAGACAGAAGCGAGTTTAAAAAAACACACCCCAACTTTTAAGTCAGTTATTCTCAGTTTTATATCTGTTCCTCACAATTTACTTTTTAAATCTGTTTCCTTGTTTTATTTGCCTTCTGCCTCTTACTTATGTCACTGATTTTGCACAAAGACGACATCGCTATCATAAAAAATAAAAATATGACACAAAATAAATACAAAATCAATCTAATAAAAGCCAGCTTATAAAAATGGGTTTAAAAAGATGATACTGATGTGAATATAAACTATTGAAATCTGACTTTTTTGTCACATTTTACTCGATGCATCTTTAAATCCTGAAGTGTAGGCTTCTCTTTCTCAGATTCAGCAGATTCAGCTCTTCTGTCTAAGTCTGTGCAGAAACTCTGGTCCGTTTGCCTGACTCTGGGTCAGAGGAAGTAGAAAACAGGACGAGGCTGAGGCCCGAGGGCGACAGGAACCAGAGCCACGTCTGAAATAATGAGCCTCGTGTCCAGCTCCAGCCTCGGACACTGTCACAAGTTATTCCTCCAACAGACTCTGTCTCAGTGAAGGCTCTGACCCACACATGTCAAACTCAAGGTCCAGGGGCCAAATGCGGCCCTTTGCAATGTTTTATGTGGCCCTTCAATACATTTAGAAGGAGATATTTCTGGCATTAGGTTTTAATTGGATTTGAATATGTTTGATTTTTGCTACAAAGATAAATCAAATCTGTCAAAATCCATCTGAAATCTGGTCAAATCCATCTAAAACCAGTTCACATCCAACTAAAACTTGTTCAAATCCAAATAAACCTGTTCAAATCCAACTAAAACCTGTTCAAATACAAGTAAAACCTGTTTAAATCCATCTAAAACCGGTTCAGATTCAGCTAAAACCAGTTTCCATAAAAGGAGGTAATTAATGTTAAAGATAACTTTTGTAAGAGTCAAATGAAGATGAAACCTCACATTCAAAATTTAATAAAAGCTTCCAAATGTCACCATCTTTGACCTCTGAAATGATTCTTATTAACTATCGCGGCCCCTCACCACTTCTCTGACCCTTTCAACCAGCAACGTGGACCTATTTGTGCTAAATAAATCTACATTTAATCATTTTGGTGAAATTAATAGAAAATGACAGTAAGATGAAATACCAGAAACTGGTGTTACATTTCTACATTTACAAAATAAATAAACAAATAAATAAATAATGATTATCTAACAGTGATTAGCTAAAAAATATATCGTAACATCTTCAAATATATTCTCATTATGTCCCTTTCACAGCTGGAGAGTTCATTGTAAAAGAGCAAAACAACAACAACAAACAACAAACAACAAATCTGATAAACTGTTCAGGACCAACTCTCATTTTCACCTGAATCTTTAGACAACAAAGAAGTGTGTGTATGTAAATGATGATCCAGCTGTGAGCTCTCCACAGACACCAGCCTCTTTATTATTTATTCATATTCATTTGTTTCACCTTTGAGCAGCGGGCGTCTGTTTACAGCCACCTACAGCGTCACTTCTGGTAATTACCTCTCGCTAATGCAAATACACGCTAATGGAGCTAAAGCTACATCTATTTGTCGACCTCTACGGCTTTTTACTGTAAATGATTCACAGTTTAGATACTTTCACTCGATTACAGCAATGTCCACACACACCAGAGGCATTTTTAAAACGTGTTTTAGAGGAAAGATAAAACAACGCTCAAAATGAAGAATAATTTAAATTTTCACTCCTTGATTTTCTTTTTTATCCTCCACAAAATACTAATCCATTTGACCAAACTGAAGTTTAGAGTTTAGCGTTAGCTTAGCTGTGACTTCAGCGTCAGGACGACAATTATCTCCTCCTCGTTAAACATGACGTGATTGAATTGACAGTATTTATCTGTGTTTTACGTTGCCTCCCTTTTCTCTGTTGATGCTTTTCTTTTTTCAGCTGTTTCTCTGTTAAAAGACATATTCAGCTGAAAATACACTTTATCTGCAGCTATTAAACTTTGCGTCGGTGCCTGTTTTTTTTTTCCACAAATGATGCTTTTACAATAAACTATTTGGGATTTAACTGGAAGAATAAACGTCTGTTTAAAATGTAAACTACTGGTTTAAACCAAGGCTTTGGTGTAAAAAATCTCTTTAAAGTGATGTAAAAGAATGTTGTGTGTGATATTTTATTAAAGCAAAAGGAGGCTGTCTCCACCTTCGAATGTGTCCCAGTTTTCCTGAAGTGAACGCGTCTCATCAAACGCCTCAGAGCCGTCCTCTGAAGTCTGCATCGACCGAAGGATGAAACGCACAAATATGAAAATATGAGATTGAATATTGATCAGTGAAAGATTGCATCTGCCTCTCGTTCAGACGACCTTCAGCCGCTGAGCTGCATCAAAGTCTGTGAAACAGTCTCTGGATTTTTAACACAAGCACATTTTAACTTTAACAGTTCCTCGTCAGGTCTCGGACACAGTCGGACTCAATCTGGAAAATCCAAGACCTCAAACACCTCAAACCTTTCAAAAGAGCTGTGTCTTGTACAATATTAATCACATTTCTTTACAAAGAGCAACAAGGAATATAGTAAATGTTTGTTTATAACAGTCCAGCTTTAATAATCCATGTTTTTGCTGCAAAATTCTGCTCTTTCAATGTCTATATCTATCTATAATATCTATATTTAATCTTTTACTCATTTATTTCTTTTTCATTTCAGAGTTCAAACATAAAGCGTTGAAGATAAGGTTAGACTAAATGTTTTGTCAGATGCACTGGGCTTGTTTTCCAACTGAGCAGAGTCTTTCTGTTTAATGTTGACTCTGTGTCTGTCAGAGTTTCTTCCAGATGCTTTGGTTTCCACTTCCGACCACAAACATGTACAAAGGCTCCAGTTTGGTGTCGGCGCTGCTTTAAAAATGTTGTACTCTCAGCTGGAATATCTTTGCTAAATAAAAGCTGAATTTATCACTTGAGAGAAACCTTTTTAAACATTTTAAACACTTAGCATTAGCAATAGCATTACATTGGCATTGGTTTTCTTGCCTTTTCTTTTTCATCAGACGGCTCACTCTGTCCAGACGTTCGAATTCTTTTTTTGTCTCTGTCTCTCTGGATTTGAGGTGGATTTCTGGAGCAAACGGACGTCAAATCAATCAGAGAAATGAAGAATTGAATAAAGCCCACACAGTTTTAGATCAATTATTATGATTGGTGGAAACTACCAATTCCAGATCAATTTCATGTCACAAAATGAATGAAAGCTGGTCTAAATGACAATAAATACATTAATAAAACTTTCATTTGTTTTCATAAATGTTAAATAAGTTTAAGTAGATTTTCAAAAACAGTACAGTCTCCAAAAATTGATAAAAAAAACCCATTTCTCTAAAATAATGCAGCCTTTACCTGCAGCTTTGCTTCTCTGATTGGTTGAATATGTTGAATCTAACTCACATCCACAGAGACCACTCTCTTCTTTGTATAGAAAAGAAAATAAATTAAAAAAAAAAACCTGGAATGATGAAATGATGAAGCGTTTTCATCTTTCAACATAAAAGAGTTTCAGACGGACGTCAGTGAAGTGGACTGTGGCCGTGACCTGAACACGAACAGAAACCACTAGAGCCTCACTTCTCAACCACTAACCTCCATCTAAAGTCCTGTTTTCTGTCAGATTCTTCAAGTCTGAGCATTTTTTTTTACGCGTCTGTGTTTATCTCCGCGGGCCTGAGCTGCCGTTGCCGCGGTAACGACATAAAGAGCCGAGAAATGCATTGTGAACTTTGAAAATGCTGTGAATATTTGTGTAACGCTTCAGCTCCTGAGGATGTGTGCCGCTCAGAACTGTCACTCTTCACCAGAACCAGAAGTGTTTATTTCTGCAGGAATCTGGAGCGAGATCTGGGTCTGGACTAAATCTGGGTCGAGATGGAGCGAGATCTGGGTCTGGACGAAAAATGGGGGGGGGGGGGGGGGGGTCTGGGGTGGGAGGGGGGGGGGGGGGGGGGGGGGGGGGGGGGATCTGGGTCTGGACTAAATCTGGGTCGAGATGGAGCGAGATCTGGGTCTGGACTAAATCTGGGTCGAGATGGAGCGAGATCTGGGTCTGGACTAAATCTGGGTCGAGATGGAACGAGATCTGGGTCTGGACTAAATCTGGGTCGAGATGGAGCGGGATCTGGGTCTGGACTAAATCTGGGTCGAGATGGAGCGAGATCTGGGTCTGGACTAAATCTGGGTCGAGATGGAACGAGATCTGGGTCTGGACTAAATCTGGGTCGAGATGCAGCGGGATCAGGAGAGAGTTTGATTAGAAAATGTTCGGTTGTTCGAGGCTTTACTCGAGAAACAGTTGTGTAAACATCATCAAAAACACACCACAGAAGAAAATGTTGGTGGAAAACTCACTGTAAAATGATTGTATTTGTTTTATGATAAATAGATTTATTGATCCCTGACGGCAGTTCACATTAGGGCAAAAATAGAGTTGGAAAATAGAGATCATTCAGTAAAAATATATAAACAGACTTTAGAACAAAGTTTAAATATAGAATGTAAGAAATATAAACTTTAAAAGGTGCAACCAGGTCATGATAAAGTAGAAATATAATAAAAGTCATTTCCATTTTGTTGCATTTTAATCAAGTCTACTGTGCTATCTTCACTGTTTTAATGTTTCCATGTTTTTATGATTTTACTGAATGACAGATACCTCTAGGGTCACGTCCCACTGCTCTTAACTCATTCTTCCTCTGTCCTTTCTGTTTCTTCGAATAGAATCCATTTTATTTTGGTCAAAAAGGGCAAAGTTAAAGTCGGGATCTGCTTCATTTGAAACAACTGCTTCCAAATAAACATAAAGTCATAAAGATGAGGCACAAACCCAGTCTGCACGTCTTTCTAAAACAATCACCATTGTTTATTTACAATATATTAAACTGTAATGCAAAATTTATAACAAGTGGTCAATTTGTTCCATAATGAAAATAAACAGGAGCTATTTCCAAAGCTAGCATGAATCATACACTTATTTATATATAAATACTGAGTGCAGTCGGCAAAGGTACGTCGCTTTTGCTTGTTTTTCGTCTTTCTTCTTTCGTTTCTTGCCTTTAAATCAGGTCAAACACACACTGCTGATGACTGCATAGAGAATAAAAATGAAAACAAACGGGCTACAAAAAGCATGTATAGTACAATCACACCCAAAGTGTCCAACAACGAACAAATCCACTACAGTCTCAGCCCTCAATGTCATCACAATAAATGGCTTTGGAAAACATCTACAGACGAGCGGCCGAAGGGAGCGACGCGACGCTGCAACAAACGGGAATTGTAGGTTTCTGTGATTAAAAAAACACTGGAGATGGTTTCACAGTATTAATAATAACAGGCGTAGTGTCCAGTTAATGCAGTTCAATGAGGTTCAGAGAGACATATGAGCTCTTATTATCAACAAAAGTCCAAGAAAACACGAGCCGATTCATTCTAGTCTTCATTAATAAGCTTAAAAATGATGCTTTGTGCCTCAATAACACTCTTTCCATTTGAATATCTCAAAACTGCCCACATTGGACACATTGAGCACATAGTCTTCAATGAAAGTTGGGGATATTTGGAAACTAAATGGATTTTGTGTATTAATTTCTAACAGAAGCCCATCGTTCATAAACTGAAGGGACTCCAGATGGCGCTAAAGAGCTAAACACTGCTTCTAATTTGCTAATAATTTAAGCTTTGGTGTTAGCTAAAGTGAATTTCGCCAAGAGAAAGGTTAAGATCAATGACTGGGACACAGAATAATGATTAAATCCAAGGAGAAGACATTAACTATTGGTGAAATGTGACACAAGACCAAAAAATAATGTGGTTTTAAGCAAAAATCTAGCAAAAAATGGACTAGCAATGGTGGTTTAGGACATTATTCCCTTTGTCATTCTTGTCAACTTTATATTTAATACCAAAAAAGATGAATACCACTTGATTTTGTATATTTTCTCTTTGAAAGACAATTCTCGCTAAATATATCACCAGTTTTTTTAGATTAGACTGTGCCATTTCTCAGCAGCATAGATAAAGAGTAGTTTAATCTCTGTGGTGTTGCTCCTGTCTGCTTCTGAACTTTTCTGACCTAAAGAACCCATGATATTATCCCAGAAGAGGCCTGACTAAGCCTCTCAGTAGGACTCAAGGCTTTAAATCAAAACTAGAACTTGTTTATTTGTCCATATTTATTTGTGATTGGATAAAAATCTCCATCATTGCTTTTGTTTCTTAAACCGAGCTCGAGAAAATCCAATAAGTCTGGACTGGAATTGTTCAAATGAATTGGATTAAAGTAAGGTCTCAAGGAATTCTAGAGACTTTTTTTTGGTAATATCTGATTTTAAACTGATCCGAGTGTTGACTTCAACCTATTTCTGTTTCATTCATCTTTGGAAATTAGCAAATAAGCTTTTTACTGGTTTAATTCATGTAACATTAAGCAAATTTCACCAAAAAAAAATCCCAAAATAAAATAAAAAATGGACTTTACCAACTCATCTGAATGATATCAATGGAAATTCATCGTTTAGCTGTAGATCTTTAACACATGAATTAAGTTTTCCAATGTAAAACTCCTCCGATGGTCCCATTACTTTTGTGATAAGTCTGTTTTCTGACGAGTCATGTTGACAATAAGAGCAATAGTCTGATCTCCCAGTGGCTTTTGGTTCAGAATAATACCGTCTGTTCAGTGTTTTAGTCAGAAACCAACACAAAACCGGTGCCTCAAGTCAACGCTGCTCCCTTTAGAGAAACTAAACACAGACGGTGAGCGCGAAGATGAAGCCAAAACAGTCTTCAGTTAAATAAAAAATCTAAGACTAGGCTTTTATTCCAGAGAGGTGAGCTCAGACAAGGATTAGTTAGCTCGACGGCGCTCCTCATTCTGCGAAAAATAGTCTGTGGAAGGGAGAAATAAAGCATGTTGGTGATACAGGCGTCTTTAGAGTAAGGACGAGATCCCTCCGAAGGTGAAAAGGCAGAAAGTTATGAGGCAAATGTGAGCAAAGCTGTTAAAAGATGAGTGAAAAAAGCCCAGTTTCCACCAAGAGACAAAGTTTTGGTTTGGTACGGTTCACTTTAAATGGTATTTTTGTATTTTTTGGAGACAGAGAAGCCTCAAATCTAAATGAAAATTGAATGGAAAATGCAAAAAAGCAAACAAAACTTGTCTTGTTCTTGAGATAAACAGCTAATCGTCCAGAACAGAGAAAAGAAGGCAGTTTTTTTGTCACTAAAATAAAAATAAAACTGGTGCTTCTTTTGTGATTTTTCTGTTTCTTCTTCTTCTCTTTTCAATTGAAGCAGTTTCCAGCTACAGGATTTATTTTCTTCTTTTAGTTTAGTTAAGGGCAACCTCTGCTTCAAATTCAATCTCTATCATAAAGAGAGCCTTCTGTAGAGCTGGGAGGACATCAGTGTTTATGTTACTGACAGATGAGATGTATGAAAGATTGCTGCAAAAATAAAACATGAATGACATTGGCTAAAACGTCATTATTTTGCAAACTAAGACAGATTAAACACTAAATACTGCCCTTTACAATGTAGTCACCATCAAGACTTTAGATCTAAATGAAATTATCTTCAAATTATCGCCAATGACTTTATTTTTTCTAATTTTATTTTCTCTAATCATACAAATTCAGTTGGTTGTGATAACTATATTTAACTAACTGTATAGTGTCATTAATAACTCAATTTTATAAATACACATCGTTACTGTCTTTAACTTTGTGGGACTGGATATAAAGTTAGACGAAGACACAAAGCCTTTACATTTACTTTGGAGCCACTCAATTTTGTGAAATTTAACGCATAATAGAGCTACAAACTCCAGGTGATTGCACTTTAAAACCATAAACCGGGACTGTTTGGTGGAAACAGGGCTTTAGTGAACAATCTATGAAAAAAAAATGTACAGAGGCCACTTTGAACCAAAATGGCACTTGTCGTGAAAAGAGAGAAATAATAACAAACGAAGACAGAGCATTAATAGCACTGACAATACAACAACATGGACACTTAACTTAGGAGTCTTCTTTTTTTTTTTTTTGGCAAAACAATGGCAATACATAAAGAGTTGTGTTTCATACAGAGAGAAGTGAATTTCCCAGATTTTCTCCAAATTTCGAGGCTTCCCTATGGATTATTTTCGACTATATTTGAAGAGCACATTAAGACCGGTGTAGTCTTAAAAAGAAGAGCTAGAACTGCGCTGCCATTAAATATTTGTCTTGATATTAAACAGTCACAATTTGTAAGAAAAAAAAATCTGACGGAGCTAATAATAATAATAATGCAATGCCATTTTAAATTTGAGTTTATATTGGAAGAAACAAAATAGTGTCAATAGTCTGGAAGCATATAACAAACGTTTTAATATAAATTAGTCAAATCAAATTCAATACGTTCCATGATGAGCCTCGGAGATTGTTACTGTTGCATCTCGTGTTTAGACGGAGCGCGTTCATGCTCGGAGCAGTAGGGGGCGCTCCTGAAGCTGTTGAAGGAAGCTCTGACACAGGTTTAATCAAGAGTCTGTTTCTGGAGGAGACTACGCCGCCGTCTCCTCTCTGTCCTCGTCCTCTTCTCTCAGGTGGCTGCTGTATCGATATCGGGAGTAGTACGAGCCCGAGCCCGCCTCTTTCTCCTCTTCCTCTTCTTCGTCAGATCGGTCGAAGCAGAAGCGCCGTCCGCTGGTCGGGCTGCAACAAAATAAAACAAAAAATAACTGAGTGTTAGAAGAGATGTGAAGCTAAAGGCACTTTTCCACTGGTAAAAAACCTTCTTAAACCAACAAACGTCAGCTTTTGTTAATATTCACGCCAAGCTCAGTTAGAAAAAGATGGAATTTAATTGTAAAATTTACCAATTTACAAAGAATATGAGATAACTTTGACCAAAGCTTCACTGGCTTTAGGTTTTCTGATTCAAGACAACCCTAAATAAAAATCTATAACATTACAAATAACTTTTGTTGTTGACAATGTTAAGTGAGGGCTAACATTACGGCGTCACTTTAACAGAGCATTATTTGGGGTTTGCTCTTTTGTTTTGTGTATTCACATGAAATTATGTATTTCTTATGTATTACTTAAAAGGTGATTACCCATTTTTTTTACTGTTGCATTTAGTTTTTCAGTGCATTTAGTTTCATCGTGATCTAGTCTTTATAATGAAGGATTTTAATAGATGAGAATGATCAGTCCACAGCAGGATTTTGTCCAATCACAGCTCACTTCAGGTAAAAAGGAGCGCTCCCATTGGTCGACACTGATGTCAACAACGAAGGAACAAGGAAATAAACCAAGGAAATGGGTTGGAAACTAAAAAAGAAGATGGAGATAATTCCAGGATCACTACAGTCTACAACAGTAAACTCCAAAGATAAAAGTTTCAGTTCAATTCTAAACTTTCATTTAATGCAACGTATTAAAATCATGTACTGACCCTTACTCCGAAGTATTTATAAAAGAATGCTGGATGATATTGACACCAGTATTAGTCTACTGTATACACATGACATTTTAGTGTGAAAAAAGAACATAAGTGTTGCTTGAAATGATCCTTCTTTTAACCTAAACTAGAGACTTTTAAAACACATGCAAAGAGGAACGAAGCTAACGAGCAACACTGCATCACGCCTTCACTTCACTGTTGTATTACAATCCAAACTCATTAAGAAAAACTCTTCTTCTCACCTGCAACATTTCACATTAATCAAACCATGCAAACTATGTGTTAAGTAATTCCAAATGCTCAAAGTAAATCAACCTTTTTGATCTGGTTTATGCTACAACTTTAAGGTCCGAAAAATACACTTTGGCCTCACTATAAAGATTTATGTTAGTGGCTTTAGGTTCAACAATGACTTTATCTGAAATTACAGGAAAATTAATTGATCAGCCTTAAGTCATGTCAATAAAGTGATGCTATGTGATTTATCATTTCCAATATTGATATAGGAGTAATTAGACCTTCTCGGCAAAAGAGATGATCTGTAAAAACCGTGCTAAAAAGAACATGCATAAACCCAACACACGAGTTAGCAGTGCAGTATGTGGCGGCGAATCACGTTAGGACCACACCATGCTTCACGTCTGGGTTCAGAGCAGTCCACCTACTGCCTCAGTCGCTGTCCGGACGGTACAGGTACTTCATCACCAAACTGTCCACCTTTTTCTTCCTCTTCTTCTCGTCCTTTTTGTTCACTGGAGGCGGTGGACTTTCATTTCGCTGCCGCGGGTCTCCTTCCTCTTCCGGACTCGAGGATTTGCGGCTCGGCGCCCTCTTTATGCTGCTCGCACTTCTGTACGAAATCGTAGACGCGCCAGAGCTCGAATCCGACTCGGAATCTGACTCTGAATCGGAAGAGCTCGACGAGGACGAAGATGATGATGACACGTCACGTTTCTTGGACTTTTTCTTGGACTTTTTGGACCTCCTTTTGGAGCTACTCCGTCGATTATCGCCCGAACTGTCCGACTCGGAGCTGTGGCTACGTTTTTTCTTCTTCCCCTTGTTTTTGCTCTTGCTACGACGGTGGCTACTCGCGCTGCTGGCGCTACGAGACGATCTCAAACAATCCACGGCTGATGCAGATCGTCTAATACTGCTTGCAGGACGCGCATCTCCGTTAACACTCCTAGCATCGTCGTTTTTCGTTTTGTCTGCTTCATCTTCGGAGTCTTCCAAGCTTCTTCTCTTGAACTTGATTGGTTTGAAACTGAGAACCTCATTAATGGCTTTCTCCAAGTCAGGATCGAGGAAGTTGCGATGGCTGACAGGTTTGATATCGATCGGTTCGTTGTCTAGCGCTGAAGATCTTCCTTGAGGAGGTGGCATCGACACACTACGTCCGGTTGAAGAGTGTGGACTAAAAGCCGATCTTTCTGTAAACGCCACACTTCGGCTATCGTCGAAATCAACATCAAATTCGCTCAAACGGCAACTACGAGACAGCGAATCGGCCCGACTAATGCTTCCAGGACTACGAGCTACGGATCTTCTGCTAAAGCAAGGGCTAGTTCTTCCTTCGTCGAGCCTCGAAGAGGTGCTCTTTCGGCGACCCAAAGGACTCGACAGACCTAAGCTAATGGTTGATTTGGCGTCATCTTCGGGGCTAAATCCCATTCTTGTTGAGGCCCTGCTTGGAGCCGTGTAGGAGATGGTGGATTCTTTGTCAAAGTCGCCCCAGCGGCTGTCCATACCCTTCCTCGCTCGACTGTTTGCTTCCGAATAAGCCTGAGAAATGACCGATTCTGCATCGTCACCAATTTGGGACTTCCTCCTTGAGCTAATCGAATAAGAATCGTCTTGCAGATCAATACTTTTAGCTTTGGATTTGAAAGAAAGTGTGTCGTCTTCTGCGTTTTCTTTCAGAGCGCTAAACAGAGCGTCCCCTTTGCCCCCAATGGAGTCGATATTGGAGCGTTTTCGGTAGCTTAGCGAGCTCATGACCGACACAGACCTGGGTGTCTCTGTATCTTTGCCCTCTTTATTGGCCTCCTTCCATTCCTTACCCTCTTTCCACTCTTTACCATCTTTTGCGTCTACGTTAGCAGCGAATCTAGAAGGAAAACAGTGGAAAAGATGAAGGGATGAAGACAGCGGAGAGAGAAAATGAATAAGGAAAGATGTTGGGTCAGGAATAGGCAAAAAAGACAAGAACATGAGACATGAAACAGAAAACTGATGCAAAACAGTTCAAATTAAAAGACAAGAACAGAGAAATTATGAATGGAAGGATGATTATAGTCAAGGTCAATGAAAAATGATCAAATAAACAAATAAAATACAAGAAAAATGGTAGAGCTGAGTTGAAAATAAGACACCACTTTTTGACAAACTGTCCAAATCCATCTTAATCTGTGTCTATTTGTTCTGCCTCCTGGAAATCAAACTCCAATTGAGACGTTCCAGACTAATTCTTTAGAAAAAAACGACTCTGGCTTCAAGAATGATCTAATTAACAAATAATAATCACAATCTATAACACCAACCAAGCTCTGTGATGGTTCTGGTTCAGTTCAGGAGACTCCGAACTGACTTTTCCACAACTGTCCGACGTTAACAGAAGGCACAGCTCAAAGCACAGCAGAGAAACAAACACTAACATGGATTACTTGTCAAATGTTAAAAAGGCTATTGATTAAGAGCAAAAAGGAACTGAAGGTTCAGGGGCAACGGTGCGGAGCATGATTGGTGTGAAATGGGGCTTTGGGTCCGGTCTGTCTGATTTATTTATATTAAGAAATGTGCATATTATTGTATTTTTTATAACTGGTAATAATGCATGAGAACCGTTCCTTTACTCAGTTTTTTAATAGTTCAGCCAATCACACTATTAACACAGTTCATTCTAAATTAACTGTGGCCTGTAAACTTTAAAATGCCACAGCCATTTCACAGCCCTCACTGAGCCACTGTACGTGCCATTTATTTTACCGAGTGCCTCTTTTTGCTCGGACTGTTTCTTTCTCGGCCGACTGGCTTCTGCAGTCCTCTTGTATCAGGCTAAATTTTCTTTTCGATTACAGGCGGCAGTGAGCAGTCGCTGGCTCGAGTGAGTCAGCTCTGTCTGTGGGGACAAGCTGCTGCCGAGACGGATTTAAAAACTCCCAAACTTCTCTAAAAGTCGGGAGTGTCTGAGGCTGAAGGAGGAGAGTTAAATCTTTGGGTAAGGAGACAAATCTGGGCCAATCGAAGCTGTCAGGCGGCAGACACGTCCATTAATCTCGGCAGCGGCTCAGGTAGACTGTGCCAGCTGGCCATTGGGCATGTCGATAAATCTCACGCGGAGGTGGTTTGCTTTTGGGGGGAAAAAAAGAAAAAAAAAAAAAGACCTGAGAGGGTAACAATAAAGACAAAGCATCTCCAAATGCATTGCACAAACAGCAGTCTAGTTTCAGCCCAGTGCTCTGCTGAGATGGCTTTATTTCTCAGGGGTAGATAATGTTAAGTGATTTTAGCCAGTTTAAAGTCTAGACAGGCTGCTTACAAAGTGCTGCTGGAGTCATAATATTCAGACTGGATTTGTGCTAACGATAAAGGGCAAAAACATGAGAGTGGTGCCAGTTATAACCGGCCATAAGGATGCTTTAGCTGTCGGGTTAGCCTTGTGTTCTAATAACATTCATTACACTTCTTTGCTGTAAATTTAGAGATGTTCCCGGTGCCAGAGAAGAGACTTTATATTTCTACCACAAGCAGAAATCACACAAATCAGTTATGCCACCAACAACAACACAGTTTATACTTCAACTGCTGCACAATATTTAATAATTGAACTTATGGACGTATTAAACACTTCCTGAAACTCTCATGAGGGTCGGTCGTCGGTACAAACCTGGAGCTCTTGAGGCTGCCGTCGTCAGAGAGGTTTTTGGCCGAGCCCTTGTTTTTGGACAACCAGGACTTGACCCCGTCCACCCGGTCCTCCACCTCCGAGTCTGTGTCTGAGTCTCCCTGGCTGTGGGAGTCCAGAGACAGAGAAACGTCAGGAAAAACCCACAAACACCGCCAGCAGAAAGAGGTCAGGAGCAACAGATGAGGATCAGACAGGGCTCCTGCGCATTTTTACAGACTTTTACAGACTAACATTTCCAACTCTGTGTTCTTCAAATGATTTTAAAAGTATTAACACTATATCAGTTTAATTATGGGACATGGTCAGTTAAGAAAATTGGCTATAATTTAAATTTAAGGGGTCTGACAAATTATATTTTCTGAAAAGTCTCAAATTTTACAGATTTTGAAGATTTAACAAATTAGCGTGAACAGGAATATTGGTACAACTTTTATAAATGTTAAGATAAAAATCAAGATTAAAAGGTTTTCAAATTTAAAACATTTAAAGTTTAAAGAAAATTGTAGGGGTAAAAATAAAAAATGATATTCATTGATGTGAGAAAAAGGCAAAATTAAAAAAATAAAATAAATCAAGAATTAAAAATAATCTGCTATGAATTTCTATTATATATATTATCTAATATTTTCTGAAATTATAATATTTAGTTTACTATCTATTCATTTATTTTTAAATTATTATTATTATTTTTAAACATTATGAATAAGATATATTTTTAATTACAGCTTTTTTGAATCATACTATAAAATATACACTAGCTTTAATATTTTCAGACGTTCCTTTTTTATATAATATAGTACATCTAGACCTGGAAATGTTACAAACCAAATCATGTATTTTCAGTTCTGCGTAGGAACCCTGTGGACAGAAGTGAGTCAGGATTCAGACACAAGCCGCAGAGACGTTAGTGTTAGTCGTAAACACTTCTGTTTCTGTGAAGCTGCAGAAGAAGAACAGGCTTTTATTTTGACAGAGTTTATCCTGGATCAGAGCCACATGCAGTCAGCTCTGAAAACTCCTGTAAACAAACAAACAAACAGGCCCACAACTGCTTTTAGAGGAATCAAGACAAGGCAGAGTTAAGGTTAGAAAAGACAGGTCCTGGTTTGGAACAATGCACTTTTACTCACCACAAAATATTAGTGGAATAAATCAAAATGGACGCAATAATCTGACTTAAGTAACACCACATCCACTTAAAAACTGTCATTTTGATGGTTCCTTGACATAAAAAATTAGAAAAAAAAACACTTTTTGTTAGAGTAAATTCACAATGTGTAAATTGGGGCCAATCATGACACAAGGTTAGATTTTATGGGGCCCTCAGCTTCAATAATAAAATATAGTGTTTATGGTCCCAGCAGCAAGTTCCAAATACAATTAATGTTCAGATCCATCTAAAATCTGTTCAGATCCATCTAAAACCTGTTCAGATCCATCTAAAACCTGTTCAGATCCATCTAAAATCTGTTCAGATCCATCTAAAATCTGTTCAGATCCATCTAAAACCTGTTCAGATCCATCTAAAACCTGTTCAGATCCATCTAAAATCTGTTCAGATCCATCTAAAACCTGTTCAGATCCATCTAAAACCTGTTCAGATCCATCTAAAATCTGTTCAGATCCATCTAAAACCTGTTCAGATCCATCTAAAACCTGTTCAGATCCATCTAAAATCTGTTCAGATCCATCTAAAACCTGTTCAGATCCATCTAAAACCTGTTCAGATCCATCTAAAATCTGTTCAGATCCATCTAAAACCTGTTCAGATCCATCTAAAACCTGTTCAGATCCATCTAAAATCTGTTCAGATCCATCTAAAATCTGTTCAGATGTATCTAAAACCTTTGCAAATCCACCTTAAACTTGTTTAAAACCAACTAAACCCTGTTAAAATCCATCTAAAACCTTTTCAAAGCCAGATTAAACGTGTTCAGATCTATCTAAAACCAGTTCAAATCCATCTAAAACCTGTTCAAGGCTAACTTAAACCTGTTCAGATCTATCTAAAACCAGTTCAAATCCATCTAAAAACTGTTCAAAGCCATCTAAAACCTGTCCAGATCTATCTAAAACCTGTTCAGATGTATCTAAAACCTTTTCAAATCCATCTAAAACTTTTGCAAATCTATCTTAGCTTTGTTTAAAACCAACTAAACCCTGATTAAATCCAACTAAACCCTGTTTAAATCCATCTAAAACCTGTAAAAATCCATCTATAACCTCTACTTGGAATGTGGAATAAGAATAAAATCACAAGAGATTGTCGGGCTTCAAAGATTTTCCTCTTATCAAAGGTGGCCCTCTACACTCACGATGCTGAATGCTGTTAGAAATAAAGCAGAATATGAGAAGTGTGTCCAGATTTACCTCATGTCTGGTAATTACTCCCCTCAGCAGCTCTGTGCAGCCGTATGCATACACTCACTCATTCATAATTCCACTTCTCGACACAATAATTTACCAAACAGCTGGGCCCTGCTCTGTTTCCTCCTCAATTATCGTCACATGTTCCCGACGCAGCGCGAGACACGGAGGAAAAAATACAGGGTTCGTCATAAAATGTGACACGGATGAAGAGAGCGCCACAGTCATTAAGAGGCGTCGGAGCCCGGTGAACGTGAGCCGCTGTGAAATTAAGTTGTTACAGCTTTGATAGAGCCGCAGAAGCGTGAAAAAAAACACATCTGCTTCAGAAATACGCCCATCTCACTGGGTTCGGTCATTATAAAGTGACGAGTTACTGTCTAAAAGAAAAAAACGGCACTAAAGTAATATTATTTACACAGAACAAGACCCATTCAAGTTTAATTTCGGATCTAACTTCGAGTTTTACGTGATATTTCAATTCCTATTTATTCCAGTTTTACAGGTCTTTCATTTGATTGGGGAACTATTAACTCTTTTCGTTTCAGTAGAGATAAATATTGGTAAAAAGTCACATAGGGTTTGTCAAATTAAGGAAAGACGTCTGTAAATGGACAGGTTTGTGGTTTAGGAAAAGAGTCTAGGCAAAGTTAAAGCACTTAATTGTTTTGTTTTGACATAATTATCTGGTTAAAAGCTATAAAGAGGGTTGTAGAAGTTTTCTATGATTGATCTTAATTCTTTAGTCGTACAAGAGTGAGATCTGTCTCGGTGCAGAGTGAAAGGTCTTGATCTTTAATTGCAAAAAGGCAAAGTCCTGGTCTGTACGAGGCTTAAAAAGACCAGAGCGATGATAAACTAGAGTAAAACTAAGCAAAATGGGAACCCAATAACACAATAAACTGCTTAAACATGTAATTATTCAGGATATTTGCTCCTTACTGACTCTTTAATGACCAGAAGATGGGTCTAATATGAACCGGTCGGACTTTATTTGCAAAATCCATGTTAAAATGACCTAAAACTAGAGTAAAAGTCACAGTTATGGTATGTTTGTAACTCCACTTTTGGTCGAATGGTCCATACACCGCCTTCAGTTTCAATAAATGCAGTTGTTGTTGAAGGTTTTTAGTGCTACATAGACATTAAACTGATAACACAACCTCTATGAATCTCAAAAATGAAAAAAAAACAACATGTCTCTAGCAAAATCCAAGTGGACCTATAATTAAAGCCATTAGCAGTCTGAAAACCCACCTCTGGATTTAAAGGTCTCAAATGATGGTTGGCTGTGAGAGATTTAAATGAACGTCTCTTACAGGCGACAATAACCTTGGGACGGTGCTGAAGCGAGGCAGAGCGAGAGGGAGAAAGGGCAGGAGGAAGCGTGGAGGTGGCCTGTCTTTAAGCTGTAATTAGCTTTGCCGAACACGACTCGGCGATTAGCGTTGTGGGGATTTGCCGCTGCCTACTGTTGTGATGACAGAGCGGCCGAGTGTCTTTGTCCGAGGCTCTGCGGGATTGTCACTAAACGCTGGGTAAACAGCGCCCGCCGAGAGACAGAGGACAGAGGACAGAGGACAGGACGCTCCGATGACGGCTCTGGCCCTTTTCAGAAATAAAGAGTTTTAAGGATTTGCATTTCTATTGGTTGAGTTTTAGAGAGTCAACACTTCCCTAAAGCCAAAGGTTAGTGTAGAGTCCTGTTGTTTTGGTGAGTTTATGCTCATCTGCAGATTGTAAACACCGTAAAACATCTCACACCGTGTTGGGTGGAGCTCATATTGGGTGAAAAAGGCATTAATATTGGCCATTTTTCACAGTAAAGTGACATGTGAGTGACGTCATAATGATCATGGGTTCAGTTTAAGTTTTAAAGTGGCGTTATACCATTCTTTTTTTCTGATGCTAACGCTAATTGCATCAAATAACGAGCTTGGTCACATGCTTTCAAAAAATGAGACCTTATATATTCCCTTTAATGTGCCAGACTTTTGGACTTCTACAACAATCTCCAGCGATTATTTGGTGATATGTACAATTTAATGCGTAAAATGTGCCATGCAATTAATATATTCAGAAGGTTTTTTAATTTTAATGATAAAAGTGCAGCAAAAGTACTGTCAAAGCTGTAAACAAGACTGTGCTATTACAATTAGAACTGTTTAAAGAGGGTTGTGCCATGTACACAAAAGCCTACAGCAATGTTAAGTTATTGTTTTAACCTTTGCTGAGGTTAAAAAACTCGAAAAAGAAAAGCTGTAAACAGTAATATATGAGAACTGTCAGGGCTTGTTTCCACAGCAACACAAATAGTTTTCAAAAACGTACACAACTTCAAATTAATGTTTACCGTCGTGTCTCCAGAAATAGATGCTTTTAGAGACTTTCTCAACAAGACTTTTTCATTTGTAGTAAATTATGCTCTCTGCAAATGAATTTAATGATTCATTTTCACATCAGCATTGCCCACAAACAACTAAGGACACGTAAGAATTAAAATACGTTTGAATAAATATGTGAAATCATAAAAGTGCGTTATTACTGTAGCTCGTGATGCGTTCAAGTGCTCTTCAGGAGGTGCTTTTACCGTGTTAGGAATGTGTTTTTCTGACTTTGCCGTGTTTATGTGTTTTTCACTGATAAAGTCAGAATATTATTGTTATTTACAAATGAAATGATAATAAAAATTAGCCGATTAATAGCATTTAAGGCTACGAACATGTCGACAGTGATTTTCTCTTTGAACAAAGGCTCAATAATGTAATGTGAACTCAGAAAAAGACATAAAAGAGTATTTAAACTAACACTAAAAGAGAGATTTTTTTAGTTTTGTTTGAGTTAATACTCCAAGTAAGTAATATTTTGCGTAGCATTTTGAGCTAAAACAGACATGTAGCAAACTTTGTTAAAAAGAAAACATACCCAGAGTAAATAACACAGTCTTGATTGATTTGTTCTGGATATTTCACTATGTAACTCTGACAGATGGGGCATAATTCACCAACAAACAGATTTCTATCACAACAGTGCACTCTTTAATGGGTAAACATCCTAAAAAGCTACACACGGGGGCTTTAAATTTGCAGATAAACCCAATAAACCCACAGTGTCATCATCAGAACACTCAGGCTCGTTGTGGGAACATTTGACATTAAGTAAACCTGACTAAATGCTTCCTCAATCCTCGGAGAGTTTCTAACGCCGTGACACATCGAGACAAGTTCATAGCTCTTCTCTGCGAAGGTGGCCACTTCGTAATCTTTACAAACTGTGTCAGGCTGGATTTATGTCCGCGGCCGCCGTACCATTAGTTAGCTTCGGCGAAAAGCCCGGGGAGCCAAACAAACACGGCGCCGGAGACATTAATAGTGTGTGACATCGGCTGTACGTCTCTGTTACACACGATTACATTCATCATTAGCTTCTATGGATCGTCCCGTTCTGCGCCGACGTGGCCCTGGGTTTTTTCACACGGCTCTAGAGTCTCCAAATACCAAACTGTCAGATCATATGTAGACCGTCTTCGGGCTCTTTCCCACGGTTTCTGGGACATTGTGAGTAAATAAACGCATCTGACAAAAATGCTAACGGTAAAACTAGACAGAATCGCGCTCATTTACAAGTAATACAAATATTTTCCATGATTTTCCTTTGACTTAAAAGATGGTCCAGGTTTTCCCAGCCACACAGGGCCCTGCTTTTATCCAAACACTGTTTATCAAAGCTCAAAGACGAACGGGGTGAGCCAGGACTGCCACTATTCACAGGCCTCTTTGGTCATTTATTTGCCAGACTGAGATCCAAATGAAATCCTTAAAACGCTTGGATAAAAGCCATTCTTCAGTCTGCGGTTTGTAGTTTAAGTCTGTGAGTTATTAAAGACGATACACAAAGAGGCGCTCTCGAAGTGGGCAGGGTGTTCATTATGTGAGAGATAAGGCGTCTCTGGCACAATACGAACGAGAAAATACAAGAATAACAGGTGGCTTTTTGATGAAAATGTGTTTGAGAATAAGGACTACGACACGAGGAGAGACTGGAGCTAATGTGTTCTCTTTGTTGTTCAAGATATTTACTGGAACTGGACTGTTCTCACATTTCGTGCTCTGGCTTTAGTCTTATGTCCATTTACAGGACAAGAAGTAGGCAATGCTTCCCTATAACACCATATATGTATAAAAAAAACCCACCAATGACATCGACAGTCCAATCACAGCTCACTTCAGGTAAAAAGGAGCGCTCCCATTGGTCGACACTGATGTCAACAACGAAGGAACAAGGAAATAAACCAAGGAAATGAGTTATTCTGTTGGAAATATGTCTTATTTTACAGAGAAACAGCTAAAAAAAAGGATAACAATAGAGAAATGTCAATGCTTCGATGCAGAGACAGAGATAATTAAAGGATCACTACAGTCAACAGTAAACTCCAAAGATAAAAGTTTCAGGTAAGGTCTGGTTTTACCTTTTCTTAAATAAAAGAAGCAGGAAAGGTTCCTACGCTGCTGTTTTTAAACTGGGTACTTCAGCTTTAATTATCGAAAATGATATTTGTCGCCAGAGAGAAACTCATTCCGGATCCTCAAGAGACGATGCATTCAAAGGCCGCTCAGAAGAATGCAGTTCTTGCCTCTTTTTTTAAATATACACAAATAAAACCTCCTTTTTACTAAGTTTAATGTGGTTAAAATGAATTCAGGTACGGTTCGCTTGGATAAGTCTGAATCTGCCGTACAAACCTCGGAGAAATGTAAACCTCTAACACGACAAGAAATGATAAAAACATCAGACAGATCACGGAAGTCTGAACAGATCTGAAACAGGAAGAGTGTGACAATAAAATCACGTGATTCTGGGACTGAAAACCAAACAAAACTGTTCAAAACAATCAAAAATGAGCACAAAAGGAGCTAAATATACTTTGTTTGTATGGTGCATTCAATACAAAGCTGAAACACCAGAACCTTTTCAATGGCTTTAAACAAAAAGATCAATTGTAAGAAGTGACCGTGATGAGCCCAGAGGAGCAGCAGTGGTCTCCAGAGTTGATTTTGTTTGTTATGGATGCACAGGGGGCGTTATGTCATGCTGGGCTTCGCTGTGAGGGGCTCTCATACGCAGCAGAGTGAGGGCATGCAGCATACAGTGCACTAAACTGGGGTTACGGGGGGGTCTGCGAGTCCTGTTGATGATGCATTATCCAACAGCCTTTACACTTCAAAAGGAAAATCCCCCTTATCTCGCAGCCGCTTCAAATGAACCATGTCTGAACAGTCGAACATGTGGAACTAAGCCAGTCTTTGATACAGGAGCCTGACAGTAAAGTCTGAAGCCTTAAAGTGAGAGTCAGGGGTTTCTCTGTAGGAAATATACGTGGGAGCTGTAAATACTGTGGCTCTAGTAGATAACAGTGTGGGCCCGATGAAAAAATGAGAAAAGTGCAATTAAACTAAAGCCTTTCGACACAAACGTGGATATTTTATTGACTCGTATCTTCCCAAAAGCGTTAAATGTGACACAATACTCCAATACCAAATTATTTTATATATTATTGTCATTAATGGAGGTATTATTTGTGTTAACAGACTATTTTAAACTAGTTATTAGCCCATTACCATATATTTAATGCTTATTCTGTCATTTATCATTGAAGCAGTTCAGGAAAAGTCGTCTAAATGTCTAATATACTCAGAGTTTTTTTAAATTGTATCATTGAAATACCTGTCTATATGTGGATATATGTTAATATCATTGGTTTTACAGTGTATTATTGCATTACTACATTTTATTTATGCCACTATGAAGTGAACTAAAGCTATCCCTCCATTTATTTACAGTGAAATACTGGATTGGCAAAGGAAACTTACTGAAAATAACGCTGCCTTTAGCAAATACATAAACATTCACTAACCCTTATCAAATGCACTATAAAAAATAACCCTCATTCATCATTTTTCCAATTACATAGGGATTTAAAATGCACTTTTCTCCATTCTCAGCCTATTTATAATTACCACATCCAAAATACTGACATACTTTTAGCATCTGGAGGAGCTCTCCTTTTAATATTCACTCTTTGTTGCAGCTGTAAAGCCAGACTGATGAACCAACTGGACTTTCTCTCTTTGATATCAGATCTAAGAGCAGCTGCGAGTAAAGACTGTGGACCGTGCATCATCTACAAAAGCGACAAAAACAACCCAGTCTCACAAGCGTTAAAGGGTCAAAGCGTCTCAGAGACTGGGCTGTTTAAAAGAAAATCAAATAAAAACTCTCTTTTCGAGCTTCTCACGTTTTGTTCTTTCGTTTCTGATACTTTGTCACCATGTCTTGCAAACTGGCCGTGATGGAGATGATGATGAAGATAGCGGACAAACAGAAAAAAACACAAAGAAAACACTCAATCAAAATGAAAGAACAGAAGTGAAACACAAAATATAGAAACAGTGAGAGATGCTGTGACCGTAAAAGTAACATAATAAAAAGAGGGACACTTTCCTTCATATTATAAATAAATAAATTGGAAGTATAAAGCATAGGAAGTATATTATTCATAAACTTTATTATAAACTCCTTCTGCATAAGCCCCGCCTCCATGTTTTATCCAATTAAAACAGTAATAAATGGTATGCTTTTTTTTTTACTCAAATGTGGTTTAAGTCTTTTTAGTGTATATTTCCAATAACTGCTACTTATAGATCCACATTTCTTTTTTTTAACATTTATTAAAACATCTATTTTGACCAAGAAACCAAGCTGTTGTTGGGAAAAAGAAGTAATGGACTGTATTGTGGCTCTACATTTGTTATTTATGATTTAATTTTCAGGAAATGGAAGAGAGAAAAGTGTCTTTGATTCATAATCACAATTATTTTGGTCATTATTTATTTATTTATTTTTTTACACTATTTCTCATTGAATTTGGAAATAAGTTGGATTTATTGAACAAAACAGTGAATTCTCCTTAAAATAATATATAATAATATATTCAAAAATATAAATAAATTGCTTAAAAATAAACAGAAATAAATAAATAAATAAGATCAACAATGTAGTGCACTTCCACAATCTCACGGAAAACAAAAACAAGTAATAAAAAAAAAAACAAGTAATAAATAAGGTTTTGTGATCGTTGGAAGCAGAAATTAAAATTAAAAATTCAATTAATTGCACAGTCCTAATGTAGAGCCACAAAGAGTTTAAGATAAATGACTATTGTTTGTGTTTATGTGAGCTTTCCTGGGTCGAGGGGAGTGTATTTATTTTTTTATTAGTCTCAGAATGTATAAAAGTTATAGTGGAGCACAAAATAAAATTACAGCTGAATTGTTTCTTTAGTGAAAACAGGTCTTGACTGTTTTGAGGTAATGTCTTGGACTCGTCTCAATCTCAATCACAACTGGTTTATTTTTTTATTTTAGGTCAAATATTTCCATAAAGAAAAAGGGAAAATATTCACTGCATTGATTAAAGTACTTGTATAACAGCAAAGTAGTGGTATCTGCATCTGCACAACTCTAGTTCCCACAATTGAGAAACATTATTGGAGAAGTATTTTTCACTTTTAGTTTTGTTTGATTGGATAAAACCGGTGGGCGGGCTTTAAAAGGCGCAGCTGGGACGTCTGAGGCCCTACAGTCGATGTTTATGACTCAGCACGACTCGCTCAGATCTGATTCTTGTAATGACTCAGCGTTGTTTACCGCCGCTGTTCAAAGAAAAACCTCCGCCCCTTCTTCACGGGGTCGAGCTGAAGAAATTAGCTCGGCTCGGCGGGCGTCTGAGTAAATACGCTTTCAGACAACAAGAGGCCGGGCCCGAGAGCAAGTGGACTCGTATTACTGGGTTTGAAAATTACAGCTCGCGCAGGACGGCCTCTGGCTCCGGCTCCGTCCAGAGATCATTACGATGCAAATCATGGCTCTCGGTTTGCCCTTGGCTTGTTGTAGCTGTGTGTGCGGGGCAGAGGCAGACTTGTACGAGCTGCTCGGAGGAAAAGGCTGCAGAGAAAATAGAGCGTTTTAACACGGCTTCATTTATCTCAGATCAACGCTAAACAGATTTCAGGAGTCGCTCATAGAAATAAGTGATAAAATGAATAAAAGTGTGTTGAAAGCTTGTTGTAAGGACTGATATGTGTTTATAATAATAGCAATGTGTTGAAAAAAGTGAGTAAAGATAAAAATCCTTATAATAGCTTTTATTTTCATACAAAAGCATTGGGGACACTTCACATTCTATTCCAAAATAAAACAAAAAAATACTCAAATGTGTTATTCCTTTATAGAAAGTGAAGAAAAGCAAATATTAGACTGTTTAAAAAGACTATTTTCTATAATTTACTGTATAAACTTGATTGATCTTTCCTGTGTATCACTATGAATGACTAATATTTCACATATAACCACTGCTTTTTTGTAGTTTCTGGCTCCTGTGAACATCCAGGACTGGACTATTCCTCTGCATTTCTTGGTTTTGTCTGATATGATAGAAAAATGATAGAAAAGAGTCTTTTTAAACAGTCTAATATTTGCTTTTCTTCACTTTCTGTAAAGCAATAACAGATCTGATCATTTTTTTGTTCAGGTTTTGATTTAGAATAGAATGTCCCCAAAGCTTTTCCGTGAATGAAAATAAAAGCTATTATAAGGATTTTAAACACACTGCTATTATTACAAACACAACTGTATGTATTTATCTGATATATTTTCATCTTGTGCGATCCAGCCTCGGTTTGTTTTGAATCGAAAGCTTGAATGAGGAGTGAAAACCAACTTAGGCCTCACTATTCGTTATAAAAGTATCAAACATTTCCTAGACGCACCCAACCCTTCTGCAGTGTGTCCATCGTTGTTCCGTTTTACCTGTTGATGAGGTCTTCGTTGTCGTCGCTCTCCATCTCGTCCTCGATGGCCGCCTGCAGGTCTCCGATCCTCTTGAAGGCCAGTTTGAGGTCGGCCTGCAGGCTCTGATTCGCCGCCTCCAAACTCTCGATGTCCATTTCCTGTTAACGAGACCAGACACCGGTGAACTTTTCGGCCCAGCGCCACCAAAGGTTGATTGGCTCGATGTTTGTGTTTTGTTGTTGATGAATGCGGCTCCGAAAATGCCACGGCCTTCTGCTGCGCCGCCCGAACAAAGACACCAAAGCTTTGTATCCTGCGAGCGCTTTAAGGCTGTTCAAGGCGCTCTGTTTGTGATTAATTAGCGCTTTGATTGTGAAAGTTTCGGTACTTCTTTTTGTTGATCTGTTAACTAGAAGCTGGGAGCGTAATCTGTTGATTTGAAGAAAGACAAACAGCACTTTTGTACAAATAAAAACACAAAATGGCAACCTTTTAAAACTTCTTAAACCTCTTTTTTTTGTGATAAACAACTATAGACTCCAGAAACTATTGGCTTCATGAATTAAGACCACTGCAATTATTGTCTATGTTGCATTAAACATGGCGTACACTGACCTCGTTGTAGGAGAAATCATCTATTTTTCAGCAGCTACTAAAAGCTTAATTCATTCATACGTTCTTATTAATTTAAAAACAACTCAATAATAAGCACTAGTCCTATGTGTCTCCTTAAACTGTATAACTTTTGAAATAAAACAGAAGAGAACCAGAGATTATTAAGTGAAGACTAGACATAATTAAGAACACAATACAATAATTGGCAATAGTTTATATTGGAAATAAACGTACAAACACAGTGCGGTGAATACGAGGCTGATGCACACCGTGAACTCCGCTTACAGCACCAGTCACACAACATACGTTTTATCAGCTCGATGTATTTTTGCACTCACTCTTTTGTCCAAATACTGTATTAGCATCTTCAAGATAAGGTCAGGATAAAGTTACAACTAACCCAAACCCAACACACAATGTTTAAATCTTTTCGTGTTTGTTTGGTTTATTGTAAAAACTTTGATGAAATTAAGTGATCACAATAGAAGCATGTATATTTTGTTATAGAATATAAAAAGAATATATAAGAAAATGTTTGTGTTGTTGGATACATATATTTTCACTTTCATGAGAAAAAAAAAGAGAATCCATTGCTTTAAAGGGGTTTATCCTGGTCCTTAACTGGATTTAAACAGGTTATAAATAGATTTGGACAGGTTTAATAGGATTTATCTTGGACTTTACCCAGTTTAAGTTGGATTTAAAGAGGTTATAGATGGTTTTGGACAGGTCTAATGGGGTTTATCCTGGTCCTTAACTGGTTTTAGTTGGATTTAAAGAGGTTACAGATGGAACTGGGCAGGTTTAATGGGGTTTATCTTGGACTTTAGCCAGTTTTAGTTGGATTTAAACGGGTTCTAGATGGATTTAGGCTGGTTTAACTGGGTTTATCCTGGTCCTTAACTGGTTTTAGTTGGATTTAAAAAGGAAATAGATTGATTTGGACTGGTTTACTGGGATTTATCTTGGCCCTTACCCAGTTTTAGTTGGATTTAAACGGGTTCTAGATGGATTTGGACAGGTTTAATGGGGTTTAGCTTGGACCTGAACTTGCTTTAGTTGGATTTAAACGGGTTCTAGATGGATTTGGACAGGTTTAATGGGGTTTAGCTTGGACCTGAACTTGCTTTAGTTGGATTTAAACAGGTTATAGATGGTTTTGGACAGGTCTAACGGGGTTTATCTTTGACCTGAACTGGTTTTAGTTGGATTTAAACAGGTTATAGATGGATTTAGGCAGGTTTAATCGGGTTTCTCTTGGCCCTTACCTGGCTTTAGTTGGATTTAAAAAGGATATAGATGGATTTAGGCTGGTTTAATGGGATTTATTTTGGCCCTTACCCGGTTTTAGTTGGATTTAAACAGGTTATAGATGGATAGATGGATATCTGATGTATCTCAAATGTGCCTAAATATTAAAACTTCTCAGAACTTTTTACTTGAGCACACCTTTAATGCAGCTATCCATAATAAATAAATAATAATAAACCACACAGAGGAGAATGTAGTGATCTAAACCTCTCTGGTGTAAACGACGCCAACATAAACTGTAGTCCTCACCAGTTCGTGCTTCTTGCGACTGGCCTCGGCCTCCTTCTTGGCCAGTTCTGCCATCTCCTCCTTGGTGTCTCGGATCTGTCTCTGCAGGCGCTTGTTCTGCTCTTTCTCGCGGTTTTCACTGTTGCTGCGCTGGTCCCGTTCCTCCGTCAGCTTCTCCAGGTTCTCCTTTAGACGAGCAACGAGACTCTGGGAAAGAACAAGACACAAACGGTCAGGGATCAGACGGAATAAATGTGCACTGAAACAGGATCTGAGCTGAGGACGTGCATTAGATAAAAAAGGATGGAGTTTACTCTTTTACTCTTTGTTTACTTTAGGATTTAGAGGTGACTTGGTGAACTTAATTGAATTATTTCGTTGAACCAAATGGAAAAACAACAGTCAATAATCTGTAATCACGTCTGTATTTATCTATATTTGTTTGACTGTATAACAAATCAGCACGTGCACAGCTTTTTTACCTGATAATATAAAGTCAAAGTGAGTTAATATGAGGAAAAATGTTATAAAATGCTGCAGGTTTGAAGAAATATTGTCAAGTATTAATGCTTTATAAAACTGTTTTGATTTCTTGTGTTGGAGATTTTTTGTCTCCTTTAATTCCATCTTAAGTTAGTGGTGAGTTTAGTTTTACTTACAGACTTTCTTTCTTTTTTTACTTTTCCAAAAACATCTATTTTGACCGTCATTCGTTTAGTGTGGGACCGAAACCAAGCTGTCGATGGGAAAAAGAAGTAATGGAACGTTATCGCAGCTCTACATTTGTCATTTTTGTCTCTCAATGATACCGTATTCAGGAAATGAAAAGGGAAAAGTGTCTTTTTTCTCTTTTTCTTTATTAGTAATAACATATTTATGACATAGAGACACAAAAACACAAAGGAAGTCCCTCCTCAAAGAGCTCAACATAAATGACTATTGTTTTTTTTATTCAAGCTTTCTTTGGTCGAGGGGAGTGTATTACAGGCAATATTTATTTTTTGATTAGACTCAGAATGTATAAAAGTTAGAGTGAAGCTACAGCTGAATTCTTGCTTTAGCTCTTGACTTTTTTGAGGTAATGTCTTGATCTCAACATAGACGTCAAAAACCTTACCACAACTGGCTTATTTTTTTTATTTTTGGTCAAATATTTCCAACAGTGCCATAAAGAGAAAAAGAAGAAGGGAAAATATTAACTGCAGTAATTAAAGTACAAGTACAAGAGGCTTTATTACCAGCTTTACTACTTTATTGATTCCTTTTGAATTGATATTTTTTGTTTCCTTTAATTACATCTTAACTTCGTGGTGAGTTCAGCTTTATTTATGGCTTAAATGTACAGTACAGATTATAGATTCACTCAGGATTTTTCATTGTTATACTACTTTTTCCAACAGAAGCATTTCCTGTCTTTGTTACGCTTCACTGAGGTCCTGTATTGACGCTAATCCGAGGACGACATTTAGATTTCTTAAGCATTTTACCCAAAGACACTTCGACATATCACTGCAACACTGGATCCTTGAGTAAAGTTTCCCTAAATAGACCTCAAAAATAAAACAAAAGCGTGAAATAACTCATCTAAATTCCAGCAGTGTAGCAGCGAGGCCTCAGCCCACACTGCAACAACTGGCCGTGGGATAAACTGTGCCTGAGTGAGTATGCACACTACGTTACTCCAACAGTTAAGAATCGATGGGCTTGTTTTTGTATTAATAATGCATTGGGACTTTGTTAGACACAAATATACAGAGAGCTGTGTGGCAGTAAGTCCTTTTTATCAGCGAAGGTAGCGAGCATTAGCCACTAGCCCCATCCATATTTTACTGAGAGTGGGAGTGATTCTGTGCCTCTTCATATCGTTATCGATTGAGCGCTGCTACCTTCGGCTTTGATGAAGGGAAACCTGAAGTGAACTGCAGGAGTTAAAGGGATAGTTGGGCTATTTCTCTGTGTTTTTGTACACGCTGGTGGTAAATACTGCATTAGCTTCAGGAGATCACAGTGGAGCTGTAACGACGAGGAATAAGAGCTCTCTCTGAGTAAGAACTGAGTCACACATTTAGGTTAGGTTTGTTAGTATACAGTACATCTCCCTGTATAGAGTATTCTCCTCTGTATATAGTATTCTCCTCTGTATATAGTATTCTCCTCTGTATATAGTATTCTCCTCTGTATATAGTATTCTCCTCTGTATATAGTATTCTCCCCTGTATATAGTATTTTCCCCTGTATATAGTATTTTCTCCTGTATATAGTATTTTCTCCTGTATATAGTATTTTCTCCTGTATATAGTATTTTCTCCTGTATAGAGTCATGTCAACATAACTTGCTGTGAAAAAGTCTTTGAATTTCTTTTTCTTTTTTGTGTGTTTTAGATCATCAAACAAATTCAAACATTAGACAAAAACCAAATGCAGATTTTAAATGATGATTTTGATGATCTGAACCTACATTTGTGGATAATGGCTCTAATTCACAGGCAGTAATCAGGCCTGAGTGTGACTAAACTCTGATTAACCACATTTAATTCATGAATTAACAAGGGGGCAGTTACTTTTTCACATAAGGCCATAAGGTTCGGATAGCTTTTTTTCCTTAATAAATAAACTCATCAGTTAAAATCTGCATTTTGTGTTTACATGAATTATATTTGTCTAATTTATTTATTTATTTATTTGATCTGAAGCAGTTAAATGTGACAAATATGTACAAAAAAAATAAGAAATCAGCCCTGTAGTTCTTCAGACGAGTAACACAGCATCGTGTCTGTTCTACGGTAATAGTACGGTATGTATTTGTGAAATATTCCAGAAGATTTAACAGAATACGTCTAAAATCTTCAACAAATCCAAGCGAATCTTGACCCTGCTTCTCTTCCAGAATCTAACACATACAAACCTGCTTTAATATGTTCTTTTTTCCAGCTCAAAGGACTTAGCTCACGGATTTATTTACTAAAGCAAATGCAATAACTACAACTTCCAAGCTACTGATAAATATCCAAACAAAAAAGCTGAGAAAAATGTCAGCGCAGGGTCCAGCTGTGAACATATTTAATAAATAATGATATTTATTTGACCTTCGGAGGCCAGGGAGCAAAAAGGAGCTCGGTTGGCGGTGAGCGGCAGTAATTACCAAACTCAACCTGAAAAACACGAGCGCAGGGTCATTTTTATCTGTGGGCGAAAGAGGATTTGAATTTCTCCTGAAGCGTGCTCGCGGTAACCTTTATCCTTCACTTGAGTTTATTGTCTCGAGCTGAATCTAGAAGTAATTTGAAAATGACAGATTAACAGATGGTTTTGGTCAAGTGAAGGTAACACGAGCGAAATCAGGATGAGCCCCGATGCTAGCTTCATGCTAATGCTCTAGATAAGATAGGGTTTGGTAGCCTTTACAGCAGCTTTTTTTATATTTTTGTTGAAAATAATACCAAACGAAGTCTTGATTTTTGACAATTATGTGACAATTTACGAGAAAAGTTATTTTACTAACGTTATTATTGTTTCTTTGCTCTTTTTTATGTTGAATTTCCTGATTTCTGTGGGTATTGGTCTGTAAGTAACAATAATTCAACCAGAAATCATTTCCTTGGACGTTCCTTGACATCTCAGGTTTGCATTTTTTCATGAACTAAACATTAAGCGACAGACAATGTTGAATGTTTGTCACCATCTGGATTTATTCTGACTATTGCTCTCTGCTTTGGGTTAAACTACAGCCTCACAAAACTTAAAGCTCCTAAACACCTGCGTTGTTTATTTAAAGCCATGTTTTTAATACCTGTTTTTTACTATTTAGCCTTTGTATATGAATTTATGTTTATGAATTTCACGCCTAGAAACTAGAGTTTAGACGTTAATCTTGAGTCGTGTGTAGATTTTATTTCCACTTTTTGTTTCACGTTTTGAGAATGCTGTTCTTAAACCTATCCGTGATGGTTTCTCAGTATGAATTAAACGAAGCCTTGTGGTATGAACGTGTTTCAAATGCAGCTGGAGTCCAGTTCCTGCCTCTTTACTCGACCCCAGCTGCTCGTTTCACCGACGGTCCGCTAACCTCTCCGGGTCCTCCCACATTTTACCTTCGAGGCACAGCCCTGCTCCGCTCCGATCTTACCTCCAGCCGTTTGACCTGCGTCCTCTCGAACTCCAGCTTGGTCTCGAGTTCGCGGATCTTGGCTTCCTGGCGACTCACGAGGGACTTCTCCACCATGGACTGCTCCTGGAACTCCAGCTGACTCTGCAGGGCCTGCATCTGAGACACGAGGAACATGGACGTTTTAAATACAGGATTGACTTTTGCAGCTTGGTATAAAATATTCTACACTATCAGTAACGCTTCTGGGGATTTTGTTCTTGTTATTGTATCAGAAAACAACAAAAATCAGCTCGAAAATATGAATCAGGCAATAAATTCATTACTAAAATATCCTACAATATAATATAGTTTAGTAATAATTGTTTGTTATGAAGTGATCAATGGATGTGGGTCAAAGTGTCTGAGAAATATTGCAAAAAAATATAATTTAGACTGTTTTTTCCCTTGATATATGACCTCGGTATTAATTAAATTACAGTTTTATCACTGGACCTGCATATTTACAGTAATCTGGCCTCAGTGTGTCGCCTTTTTTTCAGAGAAGAATAGAAGAAGTCTAGTTGGCAGCCATTTTATATAAAGTCTAGTTTAAAGTCTGCATTAAATGGCACTTTGCAGAACAAAAGCATTACAGAGGTCATTTTTTCTGTTGCAATTATCAGTTTATTGCCTGCAGAGTCTTTTTTTAAATTCTTTAACACTCAAATTTTGTGATATTTCTAAAGTACATTGTTTAAAACAGCAGTAAATCCAGTGCAGTAATTGTGTTTGGTGCAGTGCTTTGTTTCTTTGATTAGTCGTATGTTTATTTATTTGTTTCCAGAGGCTGATTTCATCTCTTCACCCAACTTTTCCACATAATCTTCCTAAATCTTACACACTTTGACAGGTAAATATTTTGTTTTGATCCACTGCCGCCGGTCTTTTTTAAGCCACAGAAACCTCTCTTCACCTTTTGCCTGTGACTGACAGACTTGGAATTACAATTTAAAAACGCCTTTGAGGAAAAGAAGAATGGAAGTTTTGGTGAAGCTTTAGATACATAAAGCAATACTGCAAATTTGATACTGGTCTTTGGGGATTTATCCAAAAATACAGCTTTTTTCTGTTCAAAATGTAGCGATATCTATTTTTTTATTGAGGAATGGCAGTGTCCCTGTCGGTTTAAGTCCCTCGTCCCTCGATCGGGCGAAGGGGACACTGGTCTGACCCCTCTTTAATCGTCTGGGTCAGATTTTTGGGCCTCGGCGACTGATTTATGCAGAAGTCATTACAGCGGTGACAGCAGTGGCATGTTCAGCGTTATTATTACTCGTCAGAAACCCATCTGTGGCACATGTTGCAGACTTGAACGACACATCAATTACATCGAGGCATGTGTTTGTCGAGAGAATCATGTTAAACCAAAGTGAGGCTAAAACACGTAGACTGGACGATACATAGGAACAACACAAATGCCTCAAAGTCACAAAGAAGGCAGATTTTTACCACTATTTTCTTCTAAACTGAAAAAAAAAAAGTCAAATTGCAAAAAATTACAGGAATTTGTTATCTGTGCATTCATTTCCAATTAATTTTAACAAAATGATGAATTAAATGGTTTATTTCCTATTGTTTTAGGTATTTTCTACATCAAGTATCTGTAAATGTGTTAAAGTTTTAAGCTTTTTGTGTGTTTTAAGCTAATTCAGTGTATTTGCTACAGTCATTATTGTCAATTTTACCTGACGTTTGACAGTATTTCAGTGTAAATACGTCTTCTTTGAGTTATTTAAGTTATTTCTGGATTTATCTTCTAAAAAAAACGTTAAAAAGAGTTTCCAAATAGGTTTTAAATCAAAGCAAAGCACTGACAATGACTTATTATAAAGGCCATTGTGCAGGGTTCTATCAGAAAATGTAAAAACAAGTACGAGCCGTGGCAAAAAATGTCTTAATTGAAATGTTTGCAGAAGTTAGATTATTACTGACTCCTGGCTAAACCTTCTAAACGCACACAGGCTTCGACTAAACTAAATAGATGGATATTTAGATGTAGGGTTGTACAGAGAGCATAGTGTTAGCTCCAAACCTATTTATTTATCTGTTTATTTCGGCTAATATACAGACAGACTGTTATTCTTGACACAATACACTTATTCTGAGGCTGCAATTCAATCAAAACATGCCAAATAATTCTGAATCAATGGTCCAATTAATGTGTCTTTGTTTGGCCTAAAGCTGTAGTTTACCTTCTCCTGCACCTCCTGCTTCTCCTTGAGGGCCTCCTCCAGCTGGGCCTGTAGGTCACTGATCTGAGCCAGGGTCTGAGCCGACTGAAACGGGAAAGAGAAGCCTCGTCAGAGAGAAAAACCACTCATTTAAACAGTTTAGGATGAGACAGGAAGAAGGGATGCACATAAATGTATTAAAAAAAACACTCAGACTTTTATGGACTTAGGATTTTAGGACCTAATGTTCAAATCTATGTTGAATAATGTGGTAAAGACTTGCAATATTTTAATCCACTTTTCACAACAAAGGTTCAAATGCATAATATAAAGAAATACAAGTCTCTACACAGCTTCTTCTTGCACTGCTCTGTTTTTAAATGGATTTGAACAGGTTTTAGATGGATTTTAACAGGTTTTAGATGGATTTTAACAGAATTTAGATGGAGTTGAACAGGTTTTGATGGATTTGAACAGGGTTTGGATGGATCTGAACAGGTTTTGGATGGATTTGAACAGGCTTTAGATGGATTTGAACAGGTTTTAGATGGATTTGAACAGGTTTTAGATGGATTTGAACATGTTTTAGATCAATTTGAACAGGTCTGGATGGATTTGAACAGATTTTAGATGGATTAAAACAGGTTTTACTTGGATTTGAACAGGTTTTGATGGATTTGAACAGGTTTTAAATGGATTTGAACAGATTTTAGATGGATTAAAACAGGTTTTACTTGGATTTGAACAGGTTTAATTGGATTTAAACAGGTTTCACTTGGATTAGAACAGGTTTTAGATCAATTTGAACATGTTTTAGATGGAATTGAACAGGTTTGGATGGATTTTATCAGATTTAATTCATCTTTGTAGCAAAAATCAAACCTATATATTATTAATATTGCAGGTTTTGATTTGACTATAATGATAAATGAATACAATATGTTCCTCTTTATGAACCTTTAGTGATTGTAGTTACAGCTTACTGAGAGACCATCATTCTTAATTTAATTTATAGCAACCTTTAGCTCAGTAATTTCCACATGAAGTGAAAATCCTTACATAAAGAACTCTCAGTTTCAACACAGTCAGTGGTTCCCTGGAAAAAAGTGGACTATTTAATGTCAACAAACTGCAAAAACACCTCATTTAGTTGTGTATAGTTGATAAAAACCATGGTGTGCTTTTATATTTGGCAGGAGCTGAGAGAATTAGACGTGCTTTTGATGACAGCACAATTAAGTAGGTGTCTATCCGTCTAACGCTTTATCATCACATTGTATTCTCACTTTGACAAACACCATCTGTCTCCGTTTCCTCTTTAATAATAATGGCATCATAATAGAAGCAGTGGACTGGTGGGACATGTGTTCTCTGCTGAATACGCTCCCAGTGTTTCATGTTGGATGGAAACGGTAGGAGGCGTTAACAGAGGACATTAGCTTCTCTGTGAAGGGGAACATGAGAGCATCTCCAGACGCTCAAGAGCAGGCAATATTATTCATTAAAGACTGATACGTTATGAGGCTTTTTACAGAGAATTTACAAATGTGATAAGAATTTAAGCATCATGAAAACCGGTTCCACACGAGAACCGATTCTACAGAATTATATGCCTTCGATTTCAACTCAGGGCTGTGCAATTAATCGAATTTTTAATTTTAATTTTGTCTCCAAACGATCACAAAACCTGTGTAATCGAGAAAAAAAACTATTATTTATTACTTGTTTTCCATGAGATTGTGGAAGTCTTATTTCTGTTTATTTATCAGTTTGAATATATTATTTATTTGAAGAAGAATTCACTGTTTTCGTTGAGTAAATCCAACATGTCAATGACCAAAATTACTGTGTTTATGATTTTTTTTTCCATAATATAGCAACTCTACTTTAACGATTCCTCTTATTGATGAGTCCCAGCCATAAATACAGCTTTAAATGTCTTTTTTTTTTTCATTTATCGCGTCCTAAACATGACGAAAAAAGCGATTTGAGCAAAAAATGGGAAGAAACGGCCTCAAGGTTGGCTTTATTTTACTAAATGTGATGAAAATGATGCGGTTTGTGAAACTGCAGCTGTTAATTCATGTAAAGGTATAAATATAAGACAAACATCTATCGACTCATGGGACTGAATCACAGGAATAGTGTGTTTTTGATCCGTCCAAACAGCACCGTAACCTCCGCTTTACTGAGTAATGTCATGTTAAATATCACTAGTGTCTTATAAATAACAGACATATTCAACAAAAACACTGATTTATGTTTAAATATTCTCACATTATCCATTTTAGATGATGACAGGCTCAGACAGAGTGAAAACTGCTGAAAGTTGTTGATGTTTTCTCTCACATTTGGTTGAAACATATTTCTTTGAAAACCAGTTTTGTGGATGTTATCTAGGCTTCCATCCCTGTTTTTTAATTAGAGAAGACTTTAATTCTATATTAGGAAGCTTGGGTTTACAGGAGACTTTCAGTTTTCTTCCTCATTATATAGGATTAGCTATTGTTTAAGTTATTTAACATACTCAAGTCAAAGTGTTAAAGCAAAAGAAAAGCAAATAAGACTGTTTTTTTTCTACACAGAGCTTTCAGGAATCAATAAGAGAATCAATCCCCATCCCTAATCATGAACTCTCCCTAAAGAAGTCCCGTCAGATTGTTTATAGCAGATAAAGTGTGTGTGAGACCTGTGCCACTGTGGCCTTGTGCTTCTTCATGAGTTCGTTGAGGTCTTCCTGGTCCTCCTCCATTCGGGACTGGAGGTCGTTCTTCTCTCTCTGCAGACGGCTCAGCTGCTCCTCCAGCTGCAGGACACAACAACACAACACAGTCATTACACAGGCTCGTAGCGACAGCCACTGAAATCATTTTTATTATTACTGGTTTAATAATAAACACGGTCAAACTCAAGGCCCGGGGGACAAATGAGGCCCTTTGCAATATTTTACATGGTCCTCCAATAAATTTAGCACTAGGTTTTAATTGGATTAGATCACTAAGACCTGTTCAAATCTAACTAAGACCTGTTCAAATACAATTAAAGCCTGTTCAAATACAATTACAGCCTCTTCAAATCCAACAAAAACCTGTTGAAATCCATCTTAAAGCTGTTCAAATCCAACAAAAACCTGTTCAAATCCATCTTAAAGCTGTTCAAATCGAATAAAAACCTGTTCAAATCCATCTTAAAGCTGTTCAAATCCAACAAAAACCTGTTCAAATCCATCTTAAAGCTGTTCAAATCCAATAAAAACCTGTTCAAATCTATCTTAAAGCTGTTCAAATCCAACAAAAACCTGTTCAAACCCATCTTAAAGCTGTTAAAATATGACTAAAACATGTTCAAATCCAATTAAAACCTGTTCAAATCTGACTAAAACCTGTCTAAAAGGAGGAAATAAGACAGAAAACAAAACAAAAAATGTATAAAAGCTTCCAAATGTCACCATCTTCTGCCCCTGAAAGTATTCTTATTAACTATCATCACTTTGATGTATTATTGCGGTGGTGTCAACCTCAGAGCTAACACATAACACATAAATGGAGAGTGCAGGGTTATTAAAAGAAGTATTTACCCCATGATCTACACAGTTGTTTTGACGCTGATGCAACACCATCCCACTTTGTGAAAGATCTAGTCAGAATTCCTCTTTTAAGTATCGTTAAGTGCCGTGCCCCGGTCTTCTTCTGCACACAGCCCTTTCCCATTAGCTCACACTCAGCTCTGATCTAAGGCCACTCCAGAGTTTATTTAAGGCCCCCCGGTCATAAACGACACATCCAATTAGTGAACGTCTCGCACCTTCAGCAGAGAGGAGGGACCGCGGCACTAGTAATCCTATTTCGGTAATGACGGGGATAATGTACGGAGCCGGAGAGAGGTTGGAGGCGCGGGGCTGAGGATTAATAAATGATGAATAATGCGGCGATGTGAAAAGGCTAATGAATCCATTTGGAGTAAAGAGGAGACGGAGACGGGCGGCAGTGACACCGCGGCTCACATCTGATTAAAACACTCCAAACATAGCTCCAGAATCAAAAGACGGCGTGTGCTGGGATTATCAGGTTAAGATTTATTTGTGTTTTGTTTATCAAAGCCACCCACAGAGGAAGACGAGGCAAGGTGTGCTTCACAGACTAAAAATATCTGAGTCGAATCTGGGGCAAATTCATTTCCATATCAGGCTTTTTCTGTTTGAATCTGCCCTCGGTGCTGCTTATCTACAGTATTTTAATAAAGCTCAAAGATAGTCTGGGTGTGCATTTATTTGTGCCTAGGAATAATAACGCAGGCAAATGTAGCAACAACATTAAGTGCATCGCAGTATTTCCATAAAATTCAATCAGATATTGCATTAATCTTGACCGAGAGGAAGAAGGAGCTAAGTATACTCCAGTTTTAATGGCCGTTTATTGATCTTTAGTATTAATAACTCAAGGTAATGTGTTCCTCAATGACTTTATTTGTCTCTCACATCTTTCTCGACACATTTTGGGCCATATCTCTTTACAAAAAAATCATTATTATTGATACTAATTTACATTTGAATTAGTCTAAGGTCTAGAATTGGACAAAGTTACTCCAAAACCTTGATCTTTTTTTATTTTTATTTTTAATGTTGATTTGTTGTTGTGTTTCAGATCATTGTCCAGTTGTGTGTTCAAATGTATGTGGTCAGTTTTTAGCTTTGGGACAGATGGCCTTTGATTTTCCTCTAGAATAGTGTTTTTGTTCACATCCAACAAAAACCTGTTTAAATCCATCTTAAAGCTGTTCAAATCCAACAAAAACCTGTTTAAATCTATCTTAAAGCTGTTAAAATCCAACAAAAACCTGTTGAAATCCATCTTAAAGCTGTTAAAATCCAACAAAAACCTGTTGAAATCCATCTTAAAGCTGTTCAAATCCAATAAAAACCTGTTTAAATCCATCTTAAAGCTGTTCAAATCCAATAAAAACCTGTTGAAATCCATCTTAAAGCTGTTCAAATCCAATAAAAACCTGTTCAAATCCATCTTAAAGCTGTTCAAATCCAATAAAAACCTGTTCAAATCCATCTTAAAGCTGTTCAAATCCAACAAAAACCTGTTTAAATCCATCTTAAAGCTGTTCAAATCCAATAAAAACCTGTTCAAATCCATCTTAAAGCTGTTCAAATCCAATAAAAACCTGTTCAAATCCATCTTGAAGCTGTTCAAATCCAACAAAAACCTGTTTAAATCTATCTTAAAGCTGTTCAAATCCAATAAAAACCTGTTCAAATACATCTTAAAGCTGTTCAAATCCAACAAAAACCTGTTTAAATCTATCTTAAAGCTGTTCAAATCCATTAAAAACCTGTTCAAATACATCTTAAAGCTGTTCAAATCCATTAAAAACCTGTTCAAATACATCTTAAAGCTGTTCAAATCCAACAAAAACCTGTTTAAATCTATCTTAAAGCTGTTCAAATCCAACAAAAACCTGTTGAAATCCATCTTAAAGCTGTTAAAATATAACTAAAACCTGTTCAAATCCAATTAAAACCTGTTCAAATCTGACAAAAACCTGTTTAAAAGGAGGAAATAAGTCACCTTTTGTCAGAAAACAAAAAAAAAGAAATGTATAAAAGCTTCCAAATGTCACAATCACAATCAGTTTTTAGCTTTGGGACAGACAGCCTATGATTTTCCTCTGGAATAGTGTTTTTTTTACGTATTATGTCTTGTGTTTGTGATAAATGTCAGTGTTGGCTCTTGCCTCATGAATTTAAACATTATATTTATCGTTTTCACTGCATTAAACACAAGCAGAACCTGTACAAACTCAAATATTACGTCTTTAAATGATTGGAAACTGCTGCAGCTATGAATTTAATGTTGAGAAAGATGGGAATAAACAGAAACAGTTGTTTCCTGCAGCAGCTGAACCTCCAGCCTCTCACTGATACAACAGTTTTTAATCTGATTTAGATTAAATACTAAAAATGCATCCAAGTTTCAAAAAGTCTGCTTCAAACATGTTTAATATCTCAAATAGAAACAGGACTTTTGTGGCTTCAGCGTCTCTTTAAACCCACAGAGCGCTGACGGGTCCCAAAGCAAAATGGAGGGATATTTTTATACCATTTTTTAATCCATGTTTCATTCCTGTCTTGAGCCATCTGAGACAAAGTCAAATATCCATTTCTTCAAAGAGCAAATAAAGCTAAAGAACAGACTCACGGACAACATCTGCTCGTTGATGCGTGATATAAAGTCTTCTGACAGACCCAAAATCTAAATGTGCAACATCAAACGTCATTTAACACTTTTACAAATCGTCCGTCGGTGCAATCTCAGACCAATTACGAGGCCTGACGTGCTGTTTTGGACTTTCTTCCTCTCGGCGGAAAAATAAAACGGTCAGAAACACGCGAGACAATTTCCTCGAAGCGCCGCAATTACGAGAGGAGAGCGGCTGCAAAAATAGCGGCCCATCAGAAACAAAACGACTGTTATTTGCATGATTCTCAGCTGAAAAGCAGAGGGCTGTGCATCAGGAGCGGAATGAAAACCCCGCCGTTTATGCAATAACTATCTGTGGAAAGAGTTGGAGCTGTTTTAGAGTCGATTTGAGACAGAGGTCGACCTCAGAGAACAGCTTTTAAACGAACTTTTTAAGGCTCATTTTCTTAAGACGCAAGGTACTTTCTAACACGGATATTAAAGTGGAATAAATTAGGGTCTGAAAGGATGAAAACAAAGCACAAACACAGAAATACACTTATAAAATCTATTAAATCAGTCAAAAAATAAATAAAACCCTTCGTATTTGTCTATCTTTGGAAAAATAGACGTGAAGCTCTGTAGTAAGGAGCTGTTTCAGTTCTATTTTTATCAGTAAAAGCTTAATTCCACTGTGTTTGTTCAGAGGCAATAGCATGTCCCTGCAGGGCTGCCATAGCTGTTCACATGCTCTATAAAGGACGAGTGTGTGAAGTGTAAGAATCTGCACTTTTGCCACTAGATGTCACCAAAAATGCCAAAAAACCCCCCAAACAATCTCTGATAAATACATATAAAACTAATTGGTTTCTGGGTTTATGGGAAGAAAACAAATTTAAAATGATGTAATGGATAAAAAACACAAATTTAAAATGATGTAATGGATAAAAAACACATTTAAAATGATGTAATGGATAAAAAAAACACATTTAAAATGATGTAATGGATAAAAAAACACATTTAAAATCATGTAATGGATAAAAAAAATTTAAAATGATGAAATGGATTAAAAAACTAATTTAAAATGATGTAATGGATAAAAAAAATAAAATAAAATGATGTAATGGATGAAAAAAATTTAAAATTATGTAATGGATAAAAAAACAAATTTAAAATGAATGTAATGGATAAAAAACTAATTTAAAATTATGGAATGGATAAAAAAAATAATTTCAAATGAATGTAATGGATTAAAAAAATAATTTAAAATGATGTAATGGATAAAAAAAGTAAGAATTTGTTAATACATGTGCATGTGGAAGTCTTTAACCAGGTTCAAATTGAAAAGGTCCTTTATTTCTACTCTCCACAGCCTTGTAAATGTACTTAAATAATAAATAACATCTGCATTTATGCATTAGTGTAGCTGTTATTGTGTGTGTTTTCATGTATTTTATGAAAAGTGCCTCCGGAAGATGACACAACAAACTCTTTAAAACTGCAATGTTCACACTGAAAAAACTGTAAATAATAAATAAATCAAAATATAGTGAAAGTTGATGGTCATTTGATAAAAAATACAGCTTCTTTTGGGAACTGGAAATGAGTTGCACGAAAAAAGGAATAAACTATGATAAAAAAATGACCAAAACAGTGAAAAAATGAAATAAATAGCATTAGAAAAGCCCCTGGATAAAAAGGTTGTAAGCTCCATTATCTACTTGTTTAGTGTCGAATTTAAAAATGCTAATTGAAGTCGATAATGGGAACTAGATTCTTCTCTAATGGACAAAAAGAGCTAATTACAAAACAAGCCTTTAAATTGGAGTATAACCTTTACTGTAAGTCTGTCCTGTATTTTTCCATTTGGCTCGGCACAAAAAGTGTTGGAGTCATTACGGAAAGAGCAATGAAAAGTCACGCCGTCGCTCCATCCATCTCCTGGGCTCGTACCGCTGACCTGCAGCTGTAATTATCTCTACCCTTCACTCTGAACACGATGAGTTTATGAGCAACTTTTCCAAGGTCTGAGTCTAATTTAGACCCAGATCAGAGACAGGTTCAGCCCAGTTTTACTTTAAGTCAATAACTGGACATTAACAGACGAGAAAGAACGGGATTAAACACAAAAACAAATGAAAAATATACAAAAGAATTGAACTTTAAACTATTATTTTAGCAACTTTTCATACATTTAATACATTAATCCTGTCCTAAAATTAGTCACTTCAGTAATTATATCTTTGTCTTTGTCTTGAGACCTGTTTTAAAACCATTTTTTTGAGCCTCAAACTTATTTTTACTTGGTCTTGTCTCAGATTTTAAGACCAACCAAGACTACAAAAGGTTTATTTGTCCACATCGTTCTTGAATATAAAAAAATCTGGCTCTAACTCTGTCTCCTTCACCAAACACTAACCTCCATGAGTCTGGACCTGGTCTAAGACTGGACTAACTCTGTCTCCTTCACCAAACACTAACCTCCATGAGTCTGGACCTGGTCTAAGACTGGACTAACTCTGTCTCCTTCACCAAACACTAACCTCCATGAGTCTGGACCTGGTCTAAGACTGGACTAACTCTGTCTCCTTCACCAAACACTGACCTCCATGAGTCTGGACCTGGTCTAAGACTGGACTAACTCTGTCTCCTTCACCAAACACTAACCTCCATGAGTCTGGACTTGGTCTAAGACTGGACTAACTCTGTCTCCTTCACCAAACACTGACCTCCATGAGTCTGGACCTGGTCTAAGACTGGACTAACTCTGTCTCCTTCACCAAACACTGACCTCCATGAGTCTGGACCTGGTCTAAGACTGGACTAACTCTGTCTCCTTCACCAAACACTGACCTCCATGAGTCTGGACCTGGTCTAAGACTGGACTAACTCTGTCTCCTTCACCAAACACTGACCTCCATGAGTCTGGACCTGGTCTAAGACTGGACTAACTCTGTCTCCATGAGTCTGGACCTGGTCTAAGACTGGACTAACTCTGTCTCCTTCACCAAACACTAACCTCCATGAGTCTGGACCTGGTCTAAGACTGGACTAACTCTGTCTCCTTCACCAAACACTGACCTCCATGAGTCTGGACCTGGTCTAAGACTGGACTAACTCTGTCTCCATGAGTCTGGACCCTGTCTAAGACTGGACTAACTCTGTCTCCTTCACCAAACACTAACCTCCATGAGTCTGGACCTGGTCTAAGACTGGACTAACTCTGTCTCCTTCACCAAACACTGACCTCCATGAGTCTGGACCTGGTCTAAGACTGGACTAACTCTGTCTCCTTCACCAAACACCAACCTCCATGAGTCTGGACCTGGTCTAAGACTGGACTAACTCTGTCTCCTTCACCAAACACTGACCTCCATGAGTCTGGACTTGGTCAAAAACTACTTCTAAGACTAGACTTTGTGATTTTATAACAGTTTAAACCTGTATCTATTCCACTAAACACCAGCATACACTTATTTTCCTGCTGTTTTCAAGTCTACGGTGGTCTTAACATGCTTCAAAAGTATAATTCTCTTCTCAAACCCTGTCGTTACAAGAGCTATTCCCTTTAGGACTGTTTTTAATAATTCTGTGTAACTTCTAGTCCACAATAATGTGTAAATAACTCATGACGAGCCCACAGATGAACAGTGGGAGGAGGAAAAGCAGAACAGGTGTGACCTTTAACTCTTTAACTCTGGCTGAAGGCAATGCTTTGACACAAATCGTCTCCTGCTTCACAGATGGACCACACGTCGTTATCGAAACAGATAAAATCTCACGACGCAGTTCACTCTCTGCACCAAACATCTTACTTTTTCCATTTTCCATTTTCGTGCCACTCAATAAAGGTACATTAGAGCCACCGTGGGATGAATTCACAAAGAGAGAGGGCAGTACTGACCGCCTGCTTGGCTTTGGAGATGTCCTCCATCTGGACGTGCAGGTCTTCGATCTCCACCTCCATGGACTTACGGGCTTTAACTGCAGCGGCGCAGGTGAACTCCGACTCCTCCAGCTGCGACAACAAAAAGACCGAGAAATGTGAACAAAGAAGTCGTTGGAAAAGGGATAAACAACACACAAAAAGGGAAAAAAACACAAACTAAATTGCAAGAGCTTATATTACATTGAACATACTTTTAAAATTCTGCGACAAATAAATCCAAAGTGGACAATTAGACGAAGAGTGCAGTAGATTTTAAGGCATTAATTCAAAATTGGGTGATGAATAAACTGTATAACACTATTCATACTAAAAATGAGTACTCCAGACTCCTCTAGATGGCGCTAAATTATACTGCACTACAAGAAAACAAACATTGTGATATATAGATGAAGTCCTGGGTTCAAAACCCAAACAAGCCTCACGTAACACAAATGTAAAATGGTTAAACTAAACACCTACGGCTTCATCTAGAGTTTACAAACTTGTGTGTAGACAAGAAGTCGAATTATAAAAAAACAATGTATGTGCAGCCAGGTAAGTGAACGATAAAAACATAAAAGATGACCATCCAAATCCAGATTTTGTGACATGAGACATGAGTTTGGGCATTTTATTCTTAAAATGAAAAAGAATTAGAGCTGATTTGGACACAGTCACGTTCAAGTCATGCTCCGTGTATCTTAAAATGTGAGGATTGTGTATTAACCACGTAAAAAGACGTGATTTTTCAGTCTCTGTACCTGGTTTTTGAGCTGAGCGATCTCTCTTTTGCTCGGAGCGTTGTTCTTGATGTGGTCCAACATTATCTGAGCGTCGGCTAAAAGAGCTTTGGTCCTCTTCAGGTCCTTCCTCAGACGCTTCTCCGTCTCAATGTCGCCGCCTCTCACCTGGAACGGGTTGAAGAGAGAGGACGGGACGTTAGTGCCTCTCAGTCTCTTGTATTTCATGTAGAGGTGTCACAGTCTGGTGGAAACTGGTCAAAACTAAATCATGAATACACTAATGACAATACTTCTGACTTTTACAACAAACCACTCTTTGCATTTGCATCTAAACATCCATAAATCTGACTCAAACTGTAGTAATCTCAACAAGAAAACTGCATTTACCTTTTTTTACCATTTATCAACTATTTATCTTTGGAGTTTACCGTTCTGTATTATGATCCTGTAATTATCTCCGTCTCATTAAACACTGCGTCGAAGCATTATCAACATTTATCCATGTTTCATTTGCTGCTGTTTCTCTATTTTTATCTTTTTTGAGCTGTTTCTCTGTAAAATAAGACATATTTTCAACAGAATAACCCATTTCCTTGGTTTATTTCCTTGTTCCTTCGTTGTTGACATCAGTGTCGACCAATGGGAGCGCTCCTTTTTACCTGAAGTGAGCTGTGATTGGACAAAATCCTGCTGTGGACTGATCATTCTCATCTATTAAAATCCTTCATTATAAAGACTAGATCACGTCTTAAGGTCTCATTTTTTCAGATGATTCCTGTTACAATAAACTTTAGGAGATTACACTGAAAAACTAAATGCAACAGTAATAAACTTTAAATGAATTCAACAATATAGTATGTTTTTAAGATTTTGCAATGCTACTCAATGTCTCTTTTGTGGTTAAACGTTTAAACAGAGGGATTTATTCGGGTGTCAAACATTAAAGGAGACGCTTTACAATCACAGCAGGTCTAGACCACACGTTTTAGTTGAGAGACAGGGGCAGTAATTAAAACTGTCTGTCTCGTTCGTAGTGCACCGTAACCTCTGTGATCCCCACGTTACACGCTCCATTAAGCTGTAGAAGTGTGTTTCGTCCGGTGTTACCTGGTCTTGAGCAGTGAGCAGTTTAGCCTCCATCTCTCTCTTCTCCTTCAGCACCTTCTGCTTCTCGTCGTACTCCTCCTCCAGCTGCACCTCCATTTGTTTCAACTAAAAACACAACAGAAGCAGTCAGTATCCAACACAGAAAAAGAGCAACCACAAGGTCAGGACATCAGGACAACACTTTAAAGCACACGTGTTAAACTCAAGGCCAGGGGGGCAAATGTGGCCCTTCAATACATTTGGAAAGTTATATTTTTGCCACTAGGTTTTAATGGATTTGATTTTTGCTTCAAAGATAAATAAAACCTTTTGAATTCCATCTGAAACCTGTTCAAATCCAAATAAAACTTGTTTAAATCTATCTGAAACCTGTTCAAATCTAAATAAAATCTGTTCAAATTCAACTAAAACCTTTTGAAATCAAACTAACACCTGTTCAAATCTGACTAAAACCTGTTCATATCCATCTAAAACCTGTTCAAATCCAATTAAAACCAATTCAAATCCATCTAAAAACTGTTCAAACCAAACTAAAACCTGTTCAAATCAAACTAAAACATGTTCAAATCCAACTAAAACCTGTTCAAATCTGACTAAAACCTGTTCATATCTGACTTAAACCTGTTCAAATCCAATTAAAACCAATTCAAATCCATCTAAAACCTGTTCAAATCCAACTAAAACCTGTTCAAATCTGACTAAAACCTGTTCAAATCCAATCAAAACCAATTCAAATCCATCTAAAACCTGTTTAAATCTATCTGAAACCTGTTCAAATCCAACTAAAATCTGTTCAAAACCAACTACAGTTTCCACAAAAGGAGGGAATTAATGTTAAAAGATACAAGAACTTATGTAAGACTCGAAGATAAAACCTCACATTCAACATTTAATAAAAGCTTCCAAATGCCACATCGGCCCCAAAGATTCTTCCTTGACACAAGCCACTATATATTGATTGGACTGTGGAAAAGCCTGATTCAAAAACACCATTTTTATACTTTGGGGCCATTCTTGACTTAATATTTCACATTTTATGCTTGAAATTGTAAAAATATGAATTGAATAAACCCATTTCTTCCTCTCAAAGTCCACTCCAGAGCTCTGTAGTTATGTGTGAAGCTGTTGTTGCAACAAAACAAAGGTCATTAAAAGCTCTTGTCACACAAAGTACTTTTCAACAGAGAATACCGTGTGGCTCTGTCTTTATTTATTCAGCGTAATGCATTATGTAAATGTCAGAGGAAGAAGAGTGGAGTCAGCATTCGGAGCTCGTGGAAGTGTGCCGAAGCTAATTATACGTGGGCTAATGAGGCCAGCGTCGGGGCAAAGAAAACAAAACACAACAGCACTATTGTTTTAATGGAAATGAACCCACACACAGCACTAACTCCATCAGAGCTGAGCGTGTGACAGTCAGGTCATCATTAGGATCACTATCAGGAGCTGTAATGATCACAAAAGGTGGGGTTTATTAATCCACATCGTCACAAATCCACTGAACAAACAGAGAGTGTGTTGATAGTGAGGGTAAAGCTGTATCAAAACAACACAGATGAGCTACTTCACCTCATAATTACCACCGGAGATGGGACAATAGATCAAAAGTGTTGTTATTACATAATGTGAGGCCTTTTTCAACTGTAAAGGACTGTTGTGGATCTAAACGTGAGGGAGTTATGGGCAAAAGATAAAAGAAACTTCTTGTTTTTGTTGCATGTGGCTCAGAATCAAGAAAATGCCTGTAAAAAATGACACTAAATGGAAGGTGTTACTTTGTTCTTTATCCTGAAAAATGTGCATAAAAATGTTTTCAAAGTGTAATATAATAAGCCTATATTATATAAACCATTTAAGTAGTTTCATCCATTCTCTGTATTTAAGCCAGTTTTATTATTTAGCTCCGTTCTGCTTCTGTTTCTCTGCGTTATTTTATTCTTGCGTGTGATTTAAACAACAGAAGTCTCATTGTCCTTCACCTTTTTGCTGCAGGACTGTCGGATCTCCTCCACCTCGTCGTCTTTGCTCTCGATTTCTTTGGAGTGAGTGTGTCTGAGTCGCTCCATCTCCATCTCCAGACGAAGTTTGGCCTGAGACGTAAAAAAACTCAGAGACTTAGAGTCGCAAAGCTCTCCGTTATCACCTGATTTAAATACATTATTCATGGCCGCGCTGATAATAAACTCCGACATCTGTTCACGGTTCTGTTCAAGCTTTACTTTGGCCGAGCTTTTGTTTGGGACGTGTTACGGGACAATCTGCCACTGGCGCCTTCAAATTTAACTTGTTTTGCCTGATTTTCTCTAATTTATGTCAAAAATAAACAACAAAAACTATGCTTGTATTGGTTTTCAACTTAGATTAAAAGTGCAAAAGCGTTTAAAAACTGAATAAGGGATAAATGAGCAGTTGTTTTTTTTTTTATAAATCACACTTTTGAATCATATTGTCTCCATATTTCACATTTTCTTCACAGACTCAGAGATAAAACTTCCCTCCACAGGTTTTTCTTTCAGCAGAGACGTCTGATATATCTCTGAAGGCAGATCCAGAGCATGTACCGAAGTCTAGATGTGATTAGTGCATTTTCTCCAACACCGCAGCAGCAGGGGGTCGCTTTAATTTACTCCCGGCGGTTTAGACGTCTAAAATGTGTCTGTTTTCTCGAT
>CM072160.1:3139643-3173035 GCA_036850595.1 Rhyacichthys aspro
GATTTGAACAGGTTTCAGATAGATTTAAACAAGTTTTATTTGGATTTCAACAGGTTTCAGATAGATTTAAACAAGTTTTATTTGGATTTGAACAGGTTTCAGATGGAATTCAAAAGGTTTTATTTATCTTTGAAGCAAAAATCAAATCCATTAAAACCTAGTGGCAAAAATATATAACTTTCCAAATGTATTGAAGGACACATTCCAACCGTGGACTAGAGTTTAACACGTGTGCTTAAAGTGTTGTCCTGATGTCCTGACGTTGTGGTTGCTCTTTTTCTGTGTTGGATACTGACTACTTCTGTTGTGTTTTTAGTTGAAACAAATGGAGGTGCAGCTGGAGAGGAGTACGACGAAGCAGAAGGTGCTGAAGGAGAAGAGAGAGATGGAGGCTAAACTGCTCACTGCTCAAGACCAGGTAACACCGGACGAAACACACTTCTACAGCTTAATGGAGCGTGTAACGTGGGGATCACAGAGGTTACGGTGCCTTTGACGAGACAGACAGTTTTAATTACTGCCCTGTCTCTCAACCAAAACGTGTGGTCTAGACCTGCTTGATTGTAAAAGCGTCTCCTTTAATGTTTGACACCCGAATAAATCCTTCTGTTTAAACGTTTAACCACAAAAGAGACATTGAGTAGCATTGCAAAATCTTAAAAACACACTATATTGTTGAATTCATTTAAAAAAAAGGCATGAATTTTGGTTAAATTATACGTTTTTTACTGTTGCATTTAGTTTTTCAGTGTAATCTTCTAAAGTTTATTGTAACATGAATCATCTGAAAAAATTAAGACGTGATCTAGTCTTTATAATTAAGGATTTTAATAGATGAGAATGAACAGCAGGATTTTGTCCAATCACAGCTCACTTCAGGTAAAAAGGAGCGCTCCCATTGGTCGACACTGATGTCAACAACGAAGGAACAAGGAACTAAACCAAGGAAATGGGTTATTCTGTTGAAAATATGTCTTATTTTACAGAGAAACAGCTCAAAAAAGATAAAAATAGAGAAACAGCAGCAAATGAAACATGGATAAATGTTGATAATGCTGTGTTTAATGAGACAGAGATAATTACAGGATCATACAGTTCTAGAACGTAAACTCCAAAGATAAATAGTTGATAAATGGTAAAAAAAGGTAAATGCAGTTTTCTTGTTGAGATTACTACAGTTTGAGTCAGATTTATGGATGTTTAGATACAAATGCAAATAGTGGTTTGTTGTAAAAGTCAGAAGTATTCTTGTTAGTGTATTCATGATTTAGTTTTGACCAGTTTCCACCAGACTGTGACACCTCTACATGAAATACAAGAGACTGAGAGGCACTAACGTCCCGTCCTCTCTCTTCAACCCGTTCCCAGGTGAGAGGAACGACATTGAGACGGAGAAAGCGTCTGAGGAAGGACCTGAAGAGGACCAAAGCTCTTTTAGCCGGCTCAGATAATGTTGGACCACATCAAGAACAACGCTCGAAAAGAGAGATCGCTCAGCTCAAAAACCAGGTACAGAGACTGAAAAATCCCTTCTTTTTATGTGGTTAATACACAATCCTCACATTTTAAGATACACGGAGCATGACTTGAACGTGACTGTGTCCAAATCAGCTCTAATTCTTTTTCATTTTAAGAATAAAATGCCCAAACTCATGTCACAAAATCTGGATTTGGATGGTCATCTTTTATGTTTTTATCGTTCACTTACCTGGCTACACATACATTGTTTTTTTATAATTCGACTTCTTGTCTACACACAAGTTTGTAAACTCTAGATGAAGCCGTAGGTGCTTAGTTTAACCATTTTACATTTGTGTTACGTGAGGCTTGTTTGGGATTTGAACCCAGGACTTCATCTTTTTTTCACTTGATATATCACAATGTTTGTTTTCTTTTAGTGCAGTATAATTTAGCGCCATCTAGAGGAGTCTGGAGTACTCATTTTTAGTATGAATAGTGTTATACAGTTTATTCATCACCCAATTTTGAATTAATGCCTTAAAATCTACTGCGCTCTTCGTCTAATTGTCCACTTTGGATTTATTTGTCACAGAATTTTAAAAGTATGTTCAATAATATAAGCTCTGGCAATTTAGTTTGTGTTTTTTTCCCTTTTTGTGTGTTGTTTATCCCTTTTCCAACGACTTCTTTGTTCACATTTCTCGGTCTTTTTGTTGTCGCAGCTGGAGGAGTCGGAGTTCACCTGCGCCGCTGCAGTTAAAGCCCGTAAGTCCATGGAGGTGGAGATCGAAGACCTGCACGTCCAGATGGAGGACATCTCCAAAGCCAAGCAGGCGGTCAGTACTGCCCTCTCTCTTTGTGAATTCATCCCACGGTGGCTCTAATGTACCTTTATTGAGTGGCACAAAAATGTAAAATGGAAAAAGAAAGATGTTTTGTGCAGAGAGTGAACTGCGTCGTGAGATTTTATCTGTTTCGATAACGACGTGTGGTCCATCTGTGAAGCAGGAGACGATTTGTGTCAAAGCATTGCCTTCAGCCAGAGTTAAAGAGTTAAAGGTCACACCTGTTCCGCTTTTCCTCCTCCCACTGTTCATCTGTGGGCTCGTCATGAGTTATTTACACATTATTGTGGACTAGAAGTTACACAGGATTATTAAAAACAGTCCTAAAGGGAATAGCTCTTGCAACAATGACAGGGTTTGAGAAGAGAATTATACTTTTGAAGCATGTTAACACCACCGTAGACTTGAAAACAGCAGGAAAATAAGTGTATGCTGATGTATAGTGGAATAGATACAGGTTTAAACTGTTATAAAATCACAAAGTCTAGTCTTAGACCAGGTCCAGACTCATGGAGGTCAGTGTTTGGTGAAGGAGACAGAGTTAGTCCAGTCTTAGACCAGGTCCAGACTCATGGAGGTCAGTGTTTGTTGAAGGAGACAGAGTTAGTCCAGACTTAGACCAGGTCCAGACTCATGGAGGTCAGTGTTTGGTGAAGGAGACAGAGTTAGTCCAGTCTTAGACCAGGTCCAGACTCATGGAGGTCAGTGTTTGGTGAAGGAGACAGAGTTAGTCCAGTCTTAGACCAGGTCCAGACTCATGGAGGTCAGTGTTTGGTGAAGGAGACAGAGTTAGTCCAGTCTTAGACCAGGTCCAGACTCATGGAGGTTAGTGTTTGGTGAAGGAGACAGAGTTAGTCCAGTCTTAGACCAGGTCCAGACTCATGGGACAGAGTTAGTCCAGTCTTAGACCAGGTCCAGACTCATGGAGGTTAGTGTTTGGTGAAGGAGACAGAGTTAGTCCAGTCTTAGACCAGGTCCAGACTCATGGAGGTCAGTGTTTGGTGAAGGAGACAGAGTTAGTCCAGTCTTAGACCAGGTCCAGACTCATGGAGGTTAGTGTTTGGTGAAGGAGACAGAGTTAGTCCAGTCTTAGACCAGGTCCAGACTCATGGAGGTCAGTGTTTGGTGAAGGAGACAGAGTTAGTCCAGTCTTAGACCAGGTCCAGACTCATGGAGGTCAGTGTTTGGTGAAGGAGACAGAGTTAGAACCAGATGTTTTTAATTCAAGAACGATGTGGACAAATAAACCTTTTGTAGTCTTGGTTGGTCTTAAAATCTGAGACAAGACCAAGTAAAAATAAGTTTGAGGCTCAAAAAAATGGTTTTAAAACAGGTCTCAAGACAAAGACAAAGATATAATTACTGAAGTGACTAATTTTAGGACAGGATTAATGTATTAAATGTATGAAAAGTTGCTAAAATAATAGCTTAAAGTTCAATTCTTTTGTATATTTTTCATTTGTTTTTGTGTTTAATCCCGTTCTTTCTCGTCTGTTAATGTCCAGTTATTGACTTAAAGTAAAACTGGGCTGAACCTGTCTCTGATCTGGGTCTAAATTAGACACAGACCTTGGAAAAGTTGCTCATAAACTCATGGTGTTCAGAGTGAAGGGTAGAGATAATTACAGCTGCAGGTCAGCGGTACGAGCCCAGGAGATGGATGGAGCGACGGCGTGACTTTTCATTGCTCTTTCCGTAATGACTCCAACACTTTTTGTGCCGAGCCAAATGGAAAAATACAGGACAGAATTACTGTAAAGGTTATACTCCAATTTAAAGGCTTGTTTTGTAATTAGCTCTTTTTGTCCATTAGAGAAGAATCTAGTTCCCATTATCGACTTCAATTAGCATTTTTAAATTCGACACTAAACAAGTAGATAATGGAGCTTACAACCTTTTTATCCAGGGGCTTTTCTAATGCTATTTATTTCATTTTCTCACTATTTTGGTCATTTTTTTATCATAGTTTATTCCTTTTTTCGTGCAACTCATTTCCAGTTCCCAAAAGAAGCTGTGTTTTCATCAAATGACCATCAACTTTCACTATATTTTGATTTATTTATTATTTACTATTTTTTCAGTGTGAACATTGCAGTTTTAAAGAGTTTGTTGTGTCATCTTCCGGAGGCACTTTTCATAAAATACATGAAAACACACACAATAACAGCTACACTAATGCATAAATGCAGATGTTATTTGAAAAGTACATTTACAAGGCTGTGGAGAGTAGAAATAAAGGACCTTTTCAATTTGAACCTGGTTAAAGACTTCCACATGCACATGTATTAACAAATTCTTACTTTTTTTATCCATTACATCATTTTAAATTATTTTTTTAATCCATTACATTCATTTGAAATTATTTTTTTTATCCATTCCATAATTTTAAATTAGTTTTTTATCCATTACATTCATTTTAAATTTGTTTTTTTATCCATTACATCATTTTAAATGTGTTTTTTTTATCCATTACATCATTTTAAATTAGTTTTTTAATCCATTTCATCATTTTAAATTTTTTTTATCCATTACATGATTTTAAATGTGTTTTTTTATCCATTACATCATTTTAAATGTGTTTTTTTTTGTCCATTACATCATTTTAAATGTGTTTTTTTATCCATTACATCATTTTAAATGTGTTTTTTTTGTCCATTACATCATTTTAAATGTGTTTTTTTATCCATTACATGATTTTAAATGTGTTTTTTTATCCATTACATCATTTTAAATGTGTTTTTTTATCCATTACATCATTTTAAATTTGTGTTTTTTATCCATTACATCATTTTAAATTTGTTTTCTTCCCATAAACCCAGAAACCAATTAGCTTTATATGTATTTACCAGAGATTGTTTGGGTTTTTTTTGGCATTTTTGGTGACATCTAGTGGCAAAAGTGCAGATTCTTACACTTCACACACTCGTCCTTTATAGAGCATGTGAACAGCTATGGCAGCCCTGCAGGGACATGCTATTACCTCTGAACAAACACAGTGGAATTAAGCTTTGACTGATAAAAATAGAACTGAAACAGCTCCTTACTACAGAGCTTCACGTCTATTTTTCCAAAGATAGACAAATACGAAGGGTTTTATTTATTTTTTGACTGATTTAATAGATTTTATAAGTGTATTTCTGTGTTTGTGCTTTGTTTTCATCCTTTCAGACCCTAATTTATTCCACTTTAATATCCGTGTTAGAAAGTACCTTGCGTCTTAAGAAAATGAGCCTTAAAAAGTTCGTTTAAAAGCTGTTCTCTGAGGTCGACCTCTGTCTCAAATCGACTCTAAAACAGCTCCAACTCTTTCCACAGATAGTTATTGCATAAACGGCGGGGTTTTCATTCCGCTCCTGATGCACAGCCCTCTGCTTTTCAGCTGAGAATCATGCAAATAACAGTCGTTTTGTTTCTGATGGGCCGCTATTTTTGCAGCCGCTCTCCTCTCGTAATTGCGGCGCTTCGAGGAAATTGTCTCGCGTGTTTCTGACCGTTTTATTTTTCCGCCGAGAGGAAGAAAGTCCAAAACAGCACGTCAGGCCTCGTAATTGGTCTGAGATTGCACCGACGGACGATTTGTAAAAGTGTTAAATGACGTTTGATGTTGCACATTTAGATTTTGGCTCTGTCAGAAGACTTTATATCACGCATCAACGAGCAGATGTTGTCCGTGAGTCTGTTCTTTAGCTTTATTTGCTCTTTGAAGAAATGGATATTTGACTTTGTCTCAGATGGCTGAAGACAGGAATGAAACATGGATTAAAAAATGTGTCCAGGTTATAAAAATGACATAAAAATATCCCTCCATTTTGCTTTGGGACCCGTCAGCGCTCTGTGGGTTTAAAGAGACGCTGGAAGCAGTTTCCATTTGAGATATTAAACATGTTTGAAGCAGACTTTTTGAAACTCAGATGCATTTTTTGTATTTAATCTAAATCGGAGTAAATCCTGTTGTAGCAGGTAGAGGCTGGAGGTACAGCTGCTGCAGGAAACATTCAACTGTTTCTGTTTATTCCCATCTTTCTCAACATTAAATTCATAGCTGCAGTAGTTTCCAATCATTTAAAGACGTAATATTTGAGTTTGCACGGGTTCTGCTTGTGTTTAATGCAGTGAAGACGATAAATACAGTGTTTAAAGTCATGAGGCAAGAGCCGACACAGACATTTATCACAAACACAAGACATAATACGTAAAAAAACACTATTCTAGAGGAAAATCATAGGCCATCTGTCCCAAAGCTAAAAACTGATTGTGATTGTGACATTTGGAAGCTTTTATACATTTCTTTTTTTTTGTTTTCTGACAAAAGTTGTCTTATTTCCTCCTTTTAAACAGGTTTTTGTCAGATTTGAACAGGTTTTAATTGGATTTGAACAGGTTTTAGTCATATTTTAACAGTTTTAAGATGGATTTCAACAGGTTTTTATTGGATTTGAACAGCTTTAAGATAGATTTAAACAGGTTTTAGTCATATTTTAACAGTTTTAAGATAGATTTAAACAGGTTTTTGTTGGATTTGAACAGCTTTAAGATGGATTTAAACAGGTTTTAGTCATATTTTAACAGCTTTAAGATGGATTTCAACAGGTTTTTGTTGGATTTGAACAGCTTTAAGATAGATTTAAACAGGTTTTTGTTGGATTTGAACAGCTTTAAGATGGATTTAAACAGGTTTTTGTTGGATTTGAACAGCTTTAAGATGGATTTAAACAGGTTTTTGTTGGATTTGAACAGCTTTAAGATGGATTTAAACAGGTTTTTGTTGGATTTGAACAGCTTTAAGATGGATTTAAACAGGTTTTTATTGGATTTGAACAGCTTTAAGATGGATTTAAACAGGTTTTTGTTGGATGTGAACAAAAACACTATTCTAGAGGAAAATCAAAGGCCATCTGTCCCAAAGCTAAAAACTGACCACATACATTTGAACATTCAACTGGACAATGATCTGAAACACAACAACAAATCAACATTAAAAAGAAAAATAAAGAAAGATCAAGGTTTTGGAGTAACTTTGTCCAATTCTAGACCTTAGACTAATTCAAATGTAAATTAGTATCAATAATAATGATTTTTTTTTGTAAAGAAATATGGCCCAAAATGTGTCGAGAAAGATGTGAGAGACAAATAAAGTCATTGAGGAACACATTACCTTGAGTTATTAATACTAAAGATCAATAAACGGCCATTAAAACTGGAGTATACTTAGCTCCTTCTTCCTCTCGGTCAAGATTAATGCAATATCTGATTGAATTTTATGGAAATACTGCGATGCACTTAATGTTGTTGCTACATTTGCCTGCGTTATTATTCCTAGGCACAAATAAATGCACACCCAGACTATCTTTGAGCTTTATTAAAATACTGTAGATAAGCAGCACCGAGGGCAGATTCAAACAGAAAAAGCCTGATATGGAAATGAATTTGCCCCAGATTCGACTCAGATATTTTTAGTCTGTGAAGCACACCTTGCCTCGTCTTCCTCTGTGGGTGGCTTTGATAAACAAAACACAAATAAATCTTAACCTGATAATCCCAGCACACGCCGTCTTTTGATTCTGGAGCTATGTTTGGAGTGTTTTAATCAGATGTGAGCCGCGGTGTCACTGCCGCCCGTCTCCGTCTCCTCTTTACTCCAAATGGATTCATTAGCCTTTTCACATCGCCGCATTATTCATCATTTATTAATCCTCAGCCCCGCGCCTCCAACCTCTCTCCGGCTCCGTACATTATCCCCGTCATTACCGAAATAGGATTACTAGTGCCGCGGTCCCTCCTCTCTGCTGAAGGTGCGAGACGTTCACTAATTGGATGTGTCGTTTATGACCGGGGGGCCTTAAATAAACTCTGGAGTGGCCTGAGATCAGAGCTGAGTGTGAGCTAATGGGAAAGGGCTGTGTGCAGAAGAAGACCGGGGCACGGCACTTAACGATACTTAAAAGAGGAATTCTGACTAGATCTTTCACAAAGATCAGCGTCAAAACAACTGTGTAGATCATGGGGTAAATACTTCTTTTAATAACCCTGCACTCTCCATTTATGTGTTATGTGTTAGCTCTGAGGTTGACACCACCGCAATAATACATCAAAGTGATGATAGTTAATAAGAATACTTTCAGGGGCAGAAGATGGTGACATTTGGAAGCTTTTATACATTTTTTGTTTTGTTTTCTGTCTTATTTCCTCCTTTTAGACAGGTTTTAGTCAGATTTGAACAGGTTTTAATTGGATTTGAACATGTTTTAGTCATATTTTAACAGCTTTAAGATGGGTTTCAACAGGTTTTTGTTGGATTTGAACAGCTTTAAGATAGATTTAAACAGGTTTTTGTTGGATTTGAACAGCTTTAAGATAGATTTGAACAGGTTTTTATTGGATTTGAACAGCTTTAAGATGGATTTGAACAGGTTTTTGTTGGATTTGAACAGCTTTAAGATGGATTTGAACAGGTTTTTGTTGGCTTTGAACAGCTTTAAGATGGGTTTCAACAGGTTTTTGTTGGATTTGAACAGCTTTAAGATGGATTTCAACAGGTTTTTGTTGGATTTGAACAGCTTTAAGATGGATTTGAACAGGTTTTTGTTGGATTTGAACAGCTTTAAGATGGATTTGAACAGGTTTTTGTTGGCTTTGAACAGCTTTAAGATGGGTTTCAACAGGTTTTTGTTGGATTTGAACAGCTCTAAGATGGATTTCAACAGGTTTTTGTTGGATTTGAACACCATTAAGATGGATTTGAACAGGTTTTAGTTGGATTTGAACAGGCTTTAATTGTATTTGAACAGGTCTTAGTGATCTAATCCAATTAAAACCTAGTGCTAAATTTATTGGAGGACCATGTAAAATATTGCAAAGGGCCTCATTTGTCCCCCGGGCCTTGAGTTTGACCGTGTTTATTATTAAACCAGTAATAATAATAATGATTTCAGTGGCTGTCGCTACGAGCCTGTGTAATGACTGTGTTGTTGTGTCCTGCAGCTGGAGGAGCAGCTGAGCCGTCTGCAGAGAGAGAAGAACGACCTCCAGTCCCGAATGGAGGAGGACCAGGAAGACCTCAACGAACTCATGAAGAAGCACAAGGCCACGGTGGCACAGGTCTCACACACACTTTATCTGCTCTAAACGGTTCACACAACAATCTGACGGGACTTCTTTAGGGAGAGTTCATGATTAGGGATGGGGATTGATTCTCTTATTGATTCCTGAAAGCTCTGTGTAGAAAAAAAAACAGTCTTATTTGCTTTTCTTTTGCTTTAACACTTTGACTTGAGTATGTTAAATAACTTAAACAATAGAAAATCCTATATAATGAGGAAGAAAACTGAAAGTCTCCTGTAAACCCAAGCTTCCTAATATAGAATTAAAGTCTTCTCTAATTAAAAAACAGGGATGGAAGCCTAGATAACATCCACAAAACTGGTTTTCAAAGAAATATGTTTCAACCAAATGTGAGAGAAAACATCAACAACTTTCAACAGTTTTCTCCCTGTCTGAGCCTGTCATCATCTAAAATGAATAATGTGAGAATATTTAAACATAAATCAGTGTTTTTCTAGAACATGTCTGTTATTTATAAGACACTAGTGATATTTAACATGACATTACTCAGTAAAGCGGAGGTTACGGTGCTGTTTGGACGGATCAAAAACACACTATTCCTGTGATTCCGTCCCATGAGTCGATAGATGTTTGTCGCTTGTATTTATACCTTTACATGAATTAACAGCTGCAGTTTCACAAACGTCGTCATTTTCATCACATTTAGTAAAATAAAGCCAACCTTGAGGGCGTTTCTTCCCTTTTTTTGCTCAAATCGCTTTTTTCGTCATGTTTAGGACGCGATAAATGAAAAAAAAAAAGACATTTAAAGCTGTATTTATGGCTGGGACTCATCAATAAGAGGAATCGTTAAAGTAGAGCTGCTATATTATGGAAAAAAAAATCATAAACACAGTAATTTTGGTCATTGACATGTTGGATTTACTCAACGAAACAGTGAATTCTTCTTCAAATAAATAATATATTCAAACTGATAAATAAACAGAAATAAGACTTCCACAATCTCATGGAAAACAAGTCATAAATAATAGTTTTTTTTCTCGATTACACAGATTTTGTGATCGTTTGGAGACAAAATTAAAATTAAAAATTCGATTAATTGCACAGCCCAGACTGGATGACGCTTAAATTCTTATCACATATGTAAATCCTCTGTAAAAAGCCTCATAACGTATCACTCTTTAATGAATAATATTGCCTGCTCTTGAGCGTCTGGAGATGCTCTTATGTTCCCCTTCACAGAGAAGCTAATGTCCTCTGTCAACGCCTCCTACCGTTTCCATCCAACATGAAACACTGGGAGCGTATTCAGCAGAGAACACATGTCCCACCAGTCCACTGCTTCTATTATGATGCCATTATTATTAAAGAGGAAACGGAGACAGATGGTGTTTGTCAAAGTGAGAATACAATGTGATGATAAAGCGTTAGACGGATAGACACCTACTTAATTGTGCTGTCATCAAAAGCACGTCTAATTCTCTCAGCTCCTGCCAAATGGAAAAGCACACCATGGTTTTTATCAACTATACAGAAATAAATTAGGTGTTTTTACAGTTTGTTGACATTAAATAGTCCACTTTTTTCCAGGGAACCACTGACTGTGTTGAAACTGAGAGTTCTTTATGTAAGGATTTTCACTTCATGTGGAAATTACTGAGCTAAAGGTTGCTATAAATTAAATAAAGCGTAATGGTCTCTAAGTAAGCTGTAACTACAATCACTAAAAGTTCATAAAGAGGAACATATTGTATTAATTTATCATTATAGTCAAATCAAAACCTGCAATATTAATAATATATAGGTTTGATTTTTGCTACAAAGATGAATTAAATCTGATAAAATCCATCCAAACCTGTTCAATTCCATCTAAAACCTGTATAATTCCATCCAAAATCTGCTCAAATCCAATTAAACCTGTTCAAATCAAAGTGAAACCTGTTTAAATCCAATTAAACCTGTTCAAATCCATCTATAACCTGTTCAAATCCATCTAAAACCTGTTCAAATCCATCCAAAACCTGTTCAGATCCATCCAAACCCTGTTCAAATCCATCAAAACCTGTTCAAATCCATCTAAAGCCTGTTCAAATCCATCCAAAACCTGTTCAAATCCATCCAAAACCTGTTTTAATCCATCCAAAACCTGTTTTAATCCATCTAAAACCTGTTCAAATCCATCTAAAACCTGTTCAAATCCATCCAAAACCTGTTCAGATCCATCCAAACCCTGTTCAAATCCATCAAAACCTGTTCAAATCCATCCAAAACCTGTTCAAATCCATCTAAAACCTGTTCAAATCCATCTAAAACCTGTTCAAATCCATCTAAAACCTGTTCAAATCCATCCAAAACCTGTTCAAATCCATTTAAAAACAGAGCAGTGCAAGAAGAAGCTGTGTGGAGACTTGTGTTTCTTTATATTATGCATTTGAACCTTTATTGTGAAAAGTGGATTAAAATATTGCAAGTCTTTACCACATTATTCAACATAGATTTGAACATTAGGTCCTAAAATCCTAAGTCCATAAAAGTCTGAGTGTTTTTTTTAATACATTTATGTGCATCCCTTCTTCCTGTCTCATCCTAAACTGTTTAAATGAGTGTTTTTTCTCTCTGACGAGGCTTCTCTTTCCCGTTTCAGTCGGCTCAGACCCTGGCTCAGATCAGTGACCTACAGGCCCAGCTGGAGGAGGCCCTCAAGGAGAAGCAGGAGGTGCAGGAGAAGGTAAACTACAGCTTTAGGCTCTGAGCGCGAGACGCCGCTGACGGAGACGAGGACGGGCACATTCGGGGCGTGACAAAGACCTGAAAATGAACACTTATCGGTCAAGAGACAGATTAGATTTACAACACTCTAATAATACGAGACAATTTATTAAACGATGAGTCAAATACTTTAAAAACCAAACAAAGACACGTTAATTGGACCATTGATTCAGAATTATTTGGCATGTTTTGATTGAATTGCAGCCTCAGAATAAGTGTATTTAGTCAAGAATAACAGTCTGTCTGTATATTAGCCGAAATAAACAGATAAATAAATAGGTTTGGAGCTAACACTATGCTCTCTGTACAACCCTACATCTAAATATCCATCTATTTAGTTTAGTCGAAGCCTGTGTGCGTTTAGAAGGTTTAGCCAGGAGTCAGTAATAATCTAACTTCTGCAAACATTTCAATTAAGACATTTTTTGCCACGGATTGTACTTGTTTTTACATTTTCTGATAGAACCCTGCACAATGGCCTTTATAATAAATCACTGTCAGTGCTTTGCTTTGATTTAAAACCTATTTGGAAACTCTTTTTAACGTTTTTTTTAGAAGATAAATCCAGAAATAACTTGAATAACTCAAAGAAGACGTATTTACACTGAAATACTGTCAAACGTCAGGTAAAATTGACAATAATGACAACACTGAATTAGCTTAAAACACACAAAAAGCTTAAAACTTTAACATATTTACAGATACTTGATGTAGAAAATACCTAAAACAATAGGAAATAAACCATTTAATTCATCATTTTGTTAAAATTAATAGGAAATTAATGCACAGATAACAAATTCCTGTAATTTTTTGCAATTTGACTTTTTTTTTTTTTACAGTTTAGAAGAAAATAGTGGTAAAAATCTGCCTTCTTTGTGACTTTGAGGCGTTTGTGTTGTTCCTATGTATCGTCCAGTCTACGTGTTTTAGCCTCACTTTGGTTTAACATGATTCTCTCGACAAACACATGCCTCGGTGTAATTGATGTGTCGTTCAAGTCTGCAACATGTGCCACAGATGGGTTTCTGACGAGTAATAATAACGCTGAACATGCCACTGCTGTCACCGCTGTAATGACTTCTGCATAAATCAGTCGCCGAGGCCCAAAAATCTGACCCAGACGATTAAAGAGGGGTCAGACCAGTGTCCCCTTCGCCCGATCGAGGGACGAGGGACTTAAACCGACAGGGACAGTGCGTTTCCTCAATAAAAAAATAGATATCGTTACATTTTGAACAGAAAAAAGCTGTATTTTTAGATAAATCCCCAAAGACCAGTATCAAATTTGCAGTATTGCTTTATGTATCTAAAGCTTCACCAAAACTTCCATTCTTCTTTTCCTCAAAGGCGTTTTTAAATTGTAATTCCAAGTCTGTCAGTCACAGGCAAAAGGTGAAGAGAGGTTTCTGTGGCTTAAAAAAGACCGGCGGCAGTGGATCAAAACGAAATATTTACCTGTCAAAGTGTGTAAGATTTACGAAGATTATGTGGAAAAGTTGGGTGAAGAGATGAAATCAGCCTCTGGAAACAAATAAATAAACATACGACTAATCAAAGAAACAAAGCACTGCACCAAACACAATTATTGCACTGGATTTACTGCTGTTTTAAACAATGTACTTTAGAAATATCACAAAATTTGAGTGTTAAAGAATTTAAAAAAAGACTCTGCAGGCAATAAACTGATAATTGCAACAGAAAAAATGACCTCTGTAATGCTTTTGTTCTGCAAAGTGCCATTTAATGCAGACTTTAAACTAGACTTTATATAAAATGGCTGCCAACTAGACTTCTTCTATTCTTCTCTGAAAAAAAGGCGACACACTGAGGCCAGATTACTGTAAATACGCAGGTCCAGTGATAAAACTGTAATTTAATTAATACCGAGGTCATATATCAAGGGAAAAAACAGTCTAAATTATATTTTTTTGCAATATTTCTCAGACACTTTGACCCACACTCATTGATCACTTCATAACAAACAATTATTACTAAACTATCTTATATTTTAGTATATTTGAATAATGAATTTATTGTCTTTTCTTCGACCTGATTCATATTTTCGAACTGATTTTTGTTGTTTTCTGATACAATAACAAGAACAAAATCCCCAGAAGCGTTACTGATAGTGTAGAATATTTTATACCAAGCTGCAAAAGTCAATCCTGTATTTAAAACGTCCATGTTCCTCGTGTCTCAGATGCAGGCCCTGCAGAGTCAGCTGGAGTTCCAGGAGCAGTCCATGGTGGAGAAGTCCCTCGTGAGTCGCCAGGAAGCCAAGATCCGCGAACTCGAGACCAAGCTGGAGTTCGAGAGGACGCAGGTCAAACGGCTGGAGGTAAGATCGGAGCGGAGCAGGGCTGTGCCTCGAAGGTAAAATGTGGGAGGACCCGGAGAGGTTAGCGGACCGTCGGTGAAACGAGCAGCTGGGGTCGAGTAAAGAGGCAGGAACTGGACTCCAGCTGCATTTGAAACACGTTCATACCACAAGGCTTCGTTTGATTCATACTGAGAAACCATCATGGATAGGTTTAAGAACAGCATTCTCAAAACGTGAAACAAAAAATGGAAATAAAATCTACACATGACTCAAGATTAACGTCTAAACTCTAGTTTCTAGGCGTGAAATTCATAAACATAAATTAATATACAAAGGCTAAATAGTAAAAAACAGGTATTAAAAACATGGCTTTAAATAAACAACGCAGGTGTTTAGGCGCTTTAAGTTTTGTGAGGCTGTAGTTTAACCCAAAGCAGAGAGGAATAGTCAGAATAAATCCAGATGGTGACAAACATTCAACATTGTCTGTCGCTTAATGTTTAGTTCATGAAAAAATGCAAACCTGAGATGTCAAGGAACGTCCAAGGAAATGATTTCTGGTTGAATTATTGTTACTTACAGACCAATACCCACAGAAATCAGGAAATTCAACATAAAAAAGAGCAAAGAAACAATAATAACGTTAGTAAAATAACTTTTCTCGTAAATTGTCACATAATTGTCAAAAATCAAGACTTCGTTTGGTATTATTTTCAACAAAAATATAAAAAAAGCTGCTGTAAAGGCTACCAAACCCTATCTTATCTAGAGCATTAGCATGAAGCTAGCATCGGGGCTCATCCTGATTTCGCTCGTGTTGCCTTCACTTGACCAAAACCATCTGTTAATCTGTCATTTTCAAATTACTTCTAGATTCAGCTCGAGACAATAAACTCAAGTGAAGGATAAAGGTTACCGCGAGCACGCTTCAGGAGAAATTCAAATCCTCTTTCGCCCACAGATAAAAATGACCCTGCGCTCGTGTTTTTCAGGTTGAGTTTGGTAATTACTGCCGCTCACCGCCAACCGAGCTCCTTTTTGCTCCCTGGCCTCCGAAGGTCAAATAAATATCATTATTTATTAAATATGTTCACAGCTGGACCCTGCGCTGACATTTTTCTCAGCTTTTTTGTTTGGATATTTATCAGTAGCTTGGAAGTTGTAGTTATTGCATTTGCTTTAGTAAATAAATGTGTGACCTAAGTCCTTTGAGCTGGAAAAAAGAACATATTAAAGCAGGTTTGTATGTGTTAGATTCTGGAAGAGAAGCAGGGTCAAGATTCACTTGGATTTGTTGAAGATATTAGACGTATTCTGTTAAATCTTCTGGAATATTTCACAAATACATACCGTACTATTACCGTAGAACAGACACGATGCTGTGTTACTCGTCTGAAGAACTACAGGGCTGATTTCTTATTTTTTTTGTACATATTTGTCACACTTAACTGCTTCAGATCAAATAAATAAATATAAATAAATAAATAAATAAATATTAGACAAAGATAATTCAGGTAAACACAAAATGCAGGTTTTAAGTGATGAGTTTATTTATTAAGGAAAAAAAGCTATCCGAACCTACATAGGAAAATACTTATGTGAAAAATACGTAACAGCGCCCATATTAATACAGGAATTAAATAGTGGTTATATACAGAGAATAGTCATACAGGAGAGAATACTATGACTGTGAATTAGAGACATATATACACAAATGTAGGTTCAGGCGGAAAATCATCAGGAAAAATCTGCATACAGGTGTTGTATAATGTTGAATATGTATAGATGAAAAATACTATAAAAGGAAAAATACATATACAGGGAAATACTTTTTCACAGAAAATATATGTGGACAGGGAAAATACTATATACAGGGGAAAATACTATATACAGGGGAAAATACTATATACAGGGGAAAATACTATATACAGGGGAAAATACTATATACAGAGGAAAATACTATATACAGGGGAGAATACTATATACAGAGGAGAATACTATATACAGAGGAGAATACTATATACAGAGGAGAATACTATATACAGAGGAGAATACTATATACAGAGGAGAATACTCTATACAGGGAGATGTACTGTATACTAACAAACCTAACCTAAATGTGTGACTCAGTTCTTACTCAGAGAGAGCTCTTATTCCTCGTCGTTACAGCTGCACTGTGATCTCCTGAAGCTAATGCAGTATTTACCACCAGCGTGTACAAAAACACAGAGAAATAGCCCAACTATCCCTTTAACTCCTGCAGTTCACTTCAGGTTTCCCTTCATCAAAGCCGAAGGTAGCAGCACTCAATCGATAACGATATGAAGAGGCACAGAATCACTCCCACTCTCAGTAAAATATGGATGGGGCTAGTGGCTAATGCTCGCTACCTTCGCTGATAAAAAGGACTTACTGCCACACAGCTCTCTGTATATTTGTGTCTAACAAAGTCCCAATGCATTATTAATACAAAAACAAGCCCATCGATTCTTAACTGTTGGAGTAACGTAGTGTGCATACTCGCTCAGGCTCGCAGTTTATCCCACGGCCAGTTGTTGCAGTGTGGGCTGAGGCCTCGCCGCTACACTGCTGGAATTTAGATGAGTTATTTCACGCTTTTGTTTTATTTTTGAGGTCTATTTAGGGAACTTTACTCAGGGATCCGGTGTTGCAGTGATATGTCGAAGTGGCTTTGGGTAAAATGCTTAAGAAATCTAAATGTCGTCCTCGGATTAGCGTCAATACAGGACATCAGTGAAGCGTAACAAAGACTGGCTATGCTTCTGTTGGAAAAAGTAGTATAACAATGAAAAATCCTGAGTGAATCTATAATCTGTACTGTACATTTAAGCCATAAATAAAGCTGAACTCACCACGAAGTTAAGATGTAATTAAAGGAAACAAAAAAAATCAATTCAAAAGGAATCAATAAAGTAGTAAAGCTGGTAATAAAGCCTCTTGTACTTGTACTTTAATTACTGCAGTTAATATTTTCCCTTCTTCTTTTTCTCTTTATGGCACTGTTGGAAATATTTGACCAAAAATTAAAAAATAAGCCAGTTGTGGTAAGGTTTTTGACGTCTATGTTGAGATCAAGACATTACCTCAAAAAAGTCAAGAGCTAAAGCAAGAATTCAGCTGTAGCTTCACTCTAACTTTTATACATTCTGAGTCTAATCAAAAAATAAATATTGCCTGTAATACACTCCCCTCGACCAAAGAAAGCTTGAATAAAAAAAACAATAGTCATTTATGTTGAGCTCTTTGAGGAGGGACTTCCTTTGTGTTTTTGTGTCTCTATGTCATAAATATGTTATTACTAATAAAGAAAAAGAGAAAAAAGACACTTTTCCCTTTTCATTTCCTGAATACGGTATAATTCAGAGACAAAAATGACAAATGTAGAGCTGCAATAACGTTCCATTACTTCTTTTTCCCATCGACAGCTTGGTTTCGGTCCCACACTAAACGAATGACGGTCAAAATAGATGTTTTTGTAAAAGTAATAAAAGAAAGAAAGTCTGTAAGTAAAGCTAAACTCACCACTAACTTAAGATGTAATTAAAGGAGACAAAAAAATCTCCAACACAAGAAATCTAAACAGTTTTATAAAGCATTATTACTTGACAATATTTCTTCAAACCTGCAGCATTTTATAACATTTTTCCTCATATTAACTCACTTTGACTTTATATTATCAGGTAAAAATGCTGTGCACGTGCTGATTTGTTATACAGTCAAACAAATATAGATAAATACAGACGTGATTACAGATTATTGACTGATGTTTTCCATTTGGTTCAACAAAATAATTCAATAAAATTCACCAAGTCACCTCTAAATCCTAAAGTAAACAAAGAGTAAAAGAGTAAACTCCATCCTTTTTTATCTAATGCACGTCCTCAGCTCAGATCCTGTTTCAATGCACTTTTATTCCGTCTGATCCCTGACCGTTTGTGTCTTGTTCTTTCCCAGAGTCTCGTTGCTCGTCTAAAGGAGAACCTGGAGAAGCTGACGGAGGAACGGGACCAGCGCAGCAACAGTGAAAACCGCGAGAAAGAGCAGAACAAGCGCCTGCAGAGACAGATCCGAGACACCAAGGAGGAGATGGCAGAACTGGCCAAGAAGGAGGCCGAGGCCAGTCGCAAGAAGCACGAACTGGTGAGGACTACAGTTTATGTTAGCGTCGTTTACACCAGAGAGGTTTAGATCACTACATTGTCCACTGTGTGGTTTATTAATCTGCATTAAAGGTGTGCTCAAGTAAAAAGTTGTGAGAAGTTTTAATATTTAGGCACATTTGAGATACATCAGATATCCATCTATCCATCAATAACCTGTTTAAATCCAACTAAAGCCGGCTATGGTCCAAGTTAAATCCCATTAAACCAGCCCAAATCTATCTATAACCTGTTTAAATCCAACTAAATCCCATTAAACCAGCCCAAATCCATCTATAACCTCTTTAAATCCAACTAAAACCAGGTATGGTCCAAGATAAACCCCATTAAACCTGCCCAAATCCATCTATAACCTCTTTAAATCCAACTAAAACCAGGTATGGTCCAAGATAAACCCCATTAAACCTGCCCAAATCCATCTATAACCTGTTTAAATCCAACTAAAACCAGGTATGGTCCAAGCTAAACCCCATTAAACCTGCCCAAATCTATCTATAACCTGTTTAAATCCAACTAAAGCCAGGTATGGTCCAAGATAAACCCCATTAAACCTGCCCAAATCCATCTATAACCTGTTTAAATCCAACTAAAGCCAGGTATGGTCCAAGATAGATCCCATTAAACCTGTCCAAATCTATCTATAACCTGTTTAAATCCAACTAAAGCCGGCTATGGTCCAAGATAAATCCCATTAAACCAGCCCAAATCTATCTATAACCTGTTTAAATCCAACTAAAGCCGGCTATGTTAAGTTAAATCCCATTAAACCAGCCCAAATCCATCTATAACCTGTTTAAATCCAACTAAAGCCGGCTATGTTAAGTTAAATCCCATTAAACCAGCCTAAATCCATCTATAACCTGTTTAAATCCAACTAAAACCAGGTATGGTCCAAGATAAACCCCATTAAACCTGTCTAAATCTATCTATAACCTGTTTAAATCCAACTAAAACTGGGTAAAGGCCAGGATAAACCCCGTTAAAGCAATGGATTAGATTTTTTTTCTCATGAAAAGTGAAAATGTATGTATCCAACAACACAAACATTTTCTTATGTATTCTTTATATATTCTATAACAAAATTTACATGCTTCTATTGTGATCACAAGTCATCAAAGTTTTACAATAAACCAAACAAACACGTTTTTAATCTCAGCCCTGATTTAAACATTGTGTGTTGGGTTTGGGTTAGTTGTAACTTTATCCTGACCTTATCTTGAAGATGCTAATACAGTATTTGGACAAAAGAGTGAGTGCAAAAATACAACGAGCTGATAAAACGTATGTTGTGTGACTGGTGCTGTAAGCGGAGTTCACGGTGTGCATCAGCCTCGTATTCACCGCACTGTGTTTGTACGTCTATTTCCAATATAAACTATTGCCAATTATTGTATTGTGTTCTTAATTATGTCTAGTCTTCACTTAATAATCTCTGGTTCTCTTCTGTTTTATTTCAAAAGTTATACAGTTTAAGGAGACACATACGACTAGTGCTTATTATTGAGTTGTTTTTAAATTAATAACAACGTATGAATGAATTAAGCTTTCAGTAGCTGCTGAAAAATAGATGATTTCTCCTACAACGAGTTCAGAGGCTGCTTTTGCTAGTGTACGCCATGTTTAATGCAACATAGACAATAATTGCAGTGGTCTTAATTCATGAAGCCAATAGTTTCTGGAGTCTATAGTTGTTTATCACAAAAAAAGAGGTTTAAGAAGTTTTAAAAGGTTGCCATTTTGTGTTTTTATTTGTACAAAAGTGCTGTTTGTCTTTCTTCAAATCAACAGATTACGCTCCCAGCTTCTAGTTAACAGATCAACAAAAAGAAGTACCGAAACTTTCACAATCAAAGCGCTAATTAATCACAAACAGAGCGCCTTGAACAGCCTTAAAGCGCTCGCAGGATACAAAGCTTTGGTGTCTTTGTTCAGGCGGCGCAGCAGAAGGCCGTGGCATTTTCGGCGCCGCATTCATCAACAACAAAACACAAACATCGAGCCAATCAACCTTTGGTGGCGCTGGGCCGAAAAGTTCACCGGTGTCTGGTCTCGTTAACAGGAAATGGACATCGAGAGTTTGGAGGCGGCGAATCAGAGCCTGCAGGCCGACCTCAAACTGGCCTTCAAGAGGATCGGAGACCTGCAGGCGGCCATCGAGGACGAGATGGAGAGCGACGACAACGAAGACCTCATCAACAGGTAAAACGGAACAACGATGGACACACTGCAGAAGGGTTGGGTGTGTCTAGGAAATGTTTTACCTCCAGATACTTTTATAACGAATAGTGAGGCCTAAGTTGGTTTTCACTCCTCATTCAAGCTTTCGATTCAAAACAAACCGAGGCTGGATCGCACAAGATGAAAATATATCAGATAAATACATACAGTTGTGTTTATAATAATAGCAGTGTGTTTAAAATCCTTATAATAGCTTTTATTTTCATTCACGGAAAAGCTTTGGGGACATTCTATTCTAAATCAAAACCTGAACAAAAAAATGATCAGATCTGTTATTGCTTTACAGAAAGTGAAGAAAAGCAAATATTAGACTGTTTAAAAAGACTCTTTTCTATCATTTATCAGACAAAACCAAGAAATGCAGAGGAATAGTCCAGTCCTGGATGTTCACAGGAGCCAGAAACTACAAAAAAGCAGTGGTTATATGTGAAATATTAGTCATTCATAGTGATACACAGGAAAGATCAATCAAGTTTATACAGTAAATGATAGAAAAGAGTCTTTTTAAACAGTCTAATATTCCCTTTTCTTCACTTTCTGTAAAGGAATAACACATTTGAGTATTTTTTTGTTTTATTTTGGAATAGAATCTGTAGTGTCCCCAATGCTTTTGTATGAAAATAAAAGCTATTATAAGGATTTTTATCTTTACTCACTTTTTTCAACACATTGCTATTATTATAAACACATATCAGTCCTTACAACAAGCTTTCAACACACTTTTATTCATTTTATCACTTATTTCTATGAGCGACTCCTGAAATCTGTTTAGCGTTGATGTGAGATAAATGAAGCCGTGTTAAAACGCTCTATTTTCTCTGCAGCCTTTTCCTCCGAGCAGCTCGTACAAGTCTGCCTCTGCCCCGCACACACAGCTACAACAAGCCAAGGGCAAACCGAGAGCCATGATTTGCATCGTAATGATCTCTGGACGGAGCCGGAGCCAGAGGCCGTCCTGCGCGAGCTGTAATTTTCAAACCCAGTAATACGAGTCCACTTGCTCTCGGGCCCGGCCTCTTGTTGTCTGAAAGCGTATTTACTCAGACGCCCGCCGAGCCGAGCTAATTTCTTCAGCTCGACCCCGTGAAGAAGGGGCGGAGGTTTTTCTTTGAACAGCGGCGGTAAACAACGCTGAGTCATTACAAGAATCAGATCTGAGCGAGTCGTGCTGAGTCATAAACATCGACTGTAGGGCCTCAGACGTCCCAGCTGCACCGTTTAAAGCCCGCCCACCGGTTTTATCCAATCAAACAAAACTAAAAGTGAAAAATACTTCTCCAATAATGTTTCTCAATTGTGGGAACTAGAGTTGTGCAGATGCAGATACCACTACTTTGCTGTTATACAAGTACTTTAATCAATGCAGTGAATATTTTCCCTTCTTCTTTATGGAAATATTTGACCTAAAATAAAAAATAAGCCAGTTGTGGGTCCCCTCGACCCAGGAAAGCTCGCATAAACACAAACAATAGTCATTTATCTTAAACTCTTTGTGGCTCTACATTAGGACTGTGCAATTAATTGAATTTTTAATTTTAATTTCTGCTTTCAATGATCACAAAACCTTATTTATTACTCTTTTTTTTTTTTTTATTACTTGTTTTTGTTTTCCGTGAGATTGTGGAAGTGCACTTCATTCTTGATTTTATTTATTTATTTATTTATTATTTCTGTTTAATTATTTTATTAATTAATTAATTTAATTTATTTATATTTTTGAATATATTATTATATATTATTTTAAGGAGAATTCACTGTTTTGTTCAATGAATCCAACTTATTTTCAAAGTCAATGAGAAATAGTGTAAAAAATAAATAAATAAATAATGACCAAAATAATTGTGATTATGAATCAAAGACACTTTTCTCTCTTCCATTTCCTGAAAATTAAATCATAAATAACAAATGTAGAGCCACAATACAGTCCATTACTTCTTTTTCCCAACAACAGCTTGGTTTCTTGGTCAAAATAGATGTTTTAATAAAGGTTAAAAAAGAAATGTGGATCTATAAGTAGCAGTTTTGGAAATATACACTAAAAAGACTTAAACCACATTTGAGTAAAAAAAAAAGCATACCATTTATTACTGTTTTAATTGGATAAAACATGGAGGCGGGGCTTATGCAGAAGGAGTTTATAATAAAGTTTATGAATAATATACTTCCTATGCTTTATACTTCCAATTTATTTATTTATAATGTGAAGGAAAGTGTCCCTCTTTTTATTATGTTACTTTTACGGTCACAGCATCTCTCACTGTTTCTATATTTTGTGTTTCACTTCTGTTCTTTCATTTTGATTGAGTGTTTTCTTTGTGTTTTTTTCTGTTTGTCCGCTATCTTCATCATCATCTCCATCACGGCCAGTTTGCAAGACATGGTGACAAAGTATCAGAAACGAAAGAACAAAACGTGAGAAGCTCGAAAAGAGAGTTTTTATTTGGTTTTCTTTTAAACAGCCCAGTCTCTGAGACGCTTTGACCCTTTAACGCTTGTGAGACTGGGTTGTTTTTGTCGCTTTTGTAGATGATGCACGGTCCACAGTCTTTACTCGCAGCTGCTCTTAGATCTGATATCAAAGAGAGAAAGTCCAGTTGGTTCATCAGTCTGGCTTTAGAGCTGCAACAAAGAGTGAATATTAAAAGGAGAGCTCCTCCAGATGCTAAAAGTATGTCAGTATTTTGGATGTGGTAATTATAAATAGGCTGAGAATGGAGAAAAGTGCATTTTAAATCCCTATGTAATTGGAAAAATGATGAATGAGGGTTATTTTTTATAGTGCATTTGATAAGGGTTAGTGAATGTTTATGTATTTGCTAAAGGCAGCGTTATTTTCAGTAAGTTTCCCTTTGCCAATCCAGTATTTCACTGTAAATAAATGGAGGGATAGCTTTAGTTCACTTCATAGTGGCATAAATAAAATGTAGTAATGCAATAATACACTGTAAAACCAATGATATTAACATATATCCACATATAGACAGGTATTTCAATGATACAATTAAAAAAAACTCTGAGTATATTAGACATTTAGACGACTTTTCCCCAAACTGCTTCAATGATAAATGACAGAATAAACATTAAATATATGAAAAGGGGCTAATAAATAGTTTAAAATCATCTGTTAACACAAATGATACCTCCATTAATGACAATAATATATAAAATAATTTGGTATTGGAGTATTGTGTCACATTTAAAACGCTTTTGGGAAGATATGAGTCAATAAAACATCCACGTTTATGTCGAAAGGCTTTAGTTTAATTGCACTTTTCTCATTTTTTCATTGGGCCATCTACTAGAGCCACAGTATTTACAGCTCCCACGTATATTTCCTACAGAGAAACCCCTGACTCTCACTTTAAGGCTTCAGACTTTACTGTCAGGCTCCTGTATCAAAGACTGGCTTAGTTCCACATGTTCGACTGTTCAGACATGGTTCATTTGAAGCGGCTGCGAGATAAGGGGGATTTTCCTTTTGAAGTGTAAAGGCTGTTGGATAATGCATCATCAACAGGACTCGCAGACCCCCCCGTAACCCCAGTTTAGTGCACTGTATGCTGCATGCCCTCACTCTGCTGCGAATGAGAGCCCCTCACAGCGAAGCCCAGCATGACATAACGCCCCCTGTGCATCCATAACAAACAAAATCAACTCTGGAGACCACTGCTGCTCCTCTGGGCTCATCAGGGTCACTTCTTACAATTGATCTTTTTGTTTAAAGCCATTGAAAAGGTTCTGGTGTTTCAGCTTTGTATTGAATGGATCACACAAACAGAGTATATTTAGCTCCTTTTGTGCTCCTTTTTGATTGTTTTGAACAGTTTTGTTTGGTTTTCAGTCCCGGAATCACGTGATTTTATTGTCACACTCTTCCTGTTTCAGATCTGTTCAGACTTCCATGATCTGTCTGATGTTTTTCTCATTTCTTGTCGTGTTAGAGGTTTACATTTCTCCGAGGTTTGTACGGCAGATTCACACTTATCCAAGCGAACCGTACCTGAGTTCATTTTAACCACATTAAACTTAGTAAAAAGGAGGTTTTATTTGTGTATATTTAAAAAAAGAGGCAAGAACTGCATTGTTCTGAGCGGCCTTTGAATGCATCGTCTCTTGAGGATCCGGACTGAGTTTCTCTCCGGCGACAAATATCATTTTCGATAATTAACGCTGAAGTACCCAGTTTAAAAACAGCAGGGTAGGAACCTTTCCTGTTTCTTTTATTTAAGAAAAGGTAAAACCAGACCTTACCTGAAACTTTTATCTTTGGAGTTTACCGTTGACTGTAGTGATCTTTTAATTATCTCTGTCTCTGCATCGAAGCATTGACATTTCTCTATTGTTATCCTTTTTTTTTTAGCTGTTTTACTGTGAAATAAGACGCATTTTTCAACAGAATAACCCATTTCCTTGGTTTATTTCCTTGTTCCTTCGTTGTTGACATCAGTGTCGACCAATGGGAGCGCTCCTTTTTACCTGAAGTGAGCTGTGATTGGACTGTCGATGTCATTGGTGGGTTTTTTTTATACATATATGGTGTTATAGGGAAGCATTGCCTACTTCTTGTCCTGTAAATGGACATAAGACTAAAGCCAGAGCCTGAAATGTGAGAACAGTCCAGTTCCAGTAAATATCTTGAACAACAAAGAGAACACATTAGCTCCAGTCTGTCCTCGTGTCGTAGTCCTTATTCTCAAACACATTTTCATCAAAAAGCCACCTGTTATTCTTGTATTTTCTCGTTCGTATTGTGCCAGAGACGCCTTATCTCTCACATAATGAACACCCTGCCCACTTCGAGAGCGCCTCTTTGTGTATCGTCTTTAATAACTCACAGACTTAAACTACAAACCGCAGACTGAAGAATGGCTTTTATCCAAGCGTTTTAAGGATTTCATTTGGATCTCAGTCTGGCAAATAAATGACCAAAGAGGCCTGTGAATAGTGGCAGTCCTGGCTCACCCCGTTCGTCTTTGAGCTTTGATAAACAGTGTTTGGATAAAAGCAGGGCCCTGTGTGGCTGGGAAAACCTGGACCATCTTTTAAGTCAAAGGAAAATCATGGAAAATATTTGTATTACTTGTAAATGAGCGCGATTCTGTCTAGTTTTACCGTTAGCATTTTTGTCAGATGCGTTTATTTACTCACAATGTCCCAGAAACCGTGGGAAAGAGCCCGAAGACGGTCTACATATGATCTGACAGTTTGGTATTTGGAGACTCTAGAGCCGTGTGAAAAAAACCCAGGGCCACGTCGGCGCAGAACGGGACGATCCATAGAAGCTAATGATGAATGTAATCGTGTGTAACAGAGACGTACAGCCGATGTCACACACTATTAATGTCTCCGGCGCCGTGTTTGTTTGGCTCCCCGGCTTTTCGCGAAGCTAACTAATGGTACGGCGGCCGCGGACATAAATCCAGCCTGACACAGTTTGTAAAGATTACGAAGTGGCCACCTTCGCAGAGAAGAGCTATGAACTTGTCTCGATGTGTCACGGCGTTAGAAACTCTCCGAGGATTGAGGAAGCATTTAGTCAGGTTTACTTAATGTCAAATGTTCCCACAACGAGCCTGAATGTTCTGATGATGACACTGTGGGTTTATTGGGTTTATCTGCAAATTTAAAGCCCCCGTGTGTAGCTTTTTAGGATGTTTACCCATTAAAGAGTGCACTGTTGTGATAGAAATCTATTTTTTGGTGAGTTATGCCCCATCTGTCAGAGTTACATAGTGAAATATCCAGAACAAATCAATCAAGACTGTGTTATTTACTCTGGGTATGTTTTCTTTTTAACAAAGTTTGCTACATGTCTGTTTTAGCTCAAAATGCTACGCAAAATATTACTTACTTGGAGTATTAACTCAAACAAAACTAAAAAAATCTCTCTTTTAGTGTTAGTTTAAATACTCTTTTTCTTTTTCTGAGTTCACATTACATTATTGAGCCTTTGTTCAAAGAGAAAATCACTGTCGACATGTTCGTAGCCTTAAATGCTATTAATCGGCTAATTTTTATTATCATTTCATTTGTAAATAACAATAATATTCTGACTTTATCAGTTAAAAACACATAAACACGGCAAAGTCAGAAAAACACATTCCTAGAGACAAAAGCACCTCCTGATGAGCACTTGAACGCATCACAAGCTACAGTAATAACGCACTTTTATGATTTCACATATTTATTCAAAAGTATTTTAATTCTTACATGTCCTTAGTTGTTTGTGGGCAATGCTGATGTGAAAATGAATCATTAAATTCATTTGCAGAGAGCATAATTTACTACAAATGAAAAAGTCTTGTTGAGAAAGTCTCTAAAAGCATCTATTTCTGGAGACACGACGGTAAACATTAATTTGAAGTTGTGTACGTTTTTGAAAACTATTTGTGTTGCTGTGGAAACAAGCGCCGACAGTTCTCATATTACTGTTTACAGCTTTTCTTTTTCGAGTTTTTTAACCTCAGCAAAGGTTAAAACAATAACTTAACATAGCTGTAGGCTTTTGTGTACATGGCATAACCCTCTTTAAACAGTTCTAATTGTAATAGCACAGTCTTGTTTACAGCTTTGACAGTACTTTTGCTGCACTTTTATCATTAAAATTAAAAAACCTTCTGAATATATTAATTGCATGGCACATTTTACGCATTAAATTGTACATATCACCAAATAATCGCTGGAGATTGTTGTAGAAGTCCAAAAGTCTGGCACATTAAAGGGAATATATAAGGTCTCATTTTTTGAAAGCATGTGACCAAGCTCGTTATTTGATGCAATTAGCGTTAGCATCAGAAAAAATGAATGGTATAACGCCACTTTAAAACTTAAACTGAACCCATGATCATTTTCTCATCCTGTTTCCAGTTTATGACGTCACTCACATGTCACTTTACTTTGAAAAATGGCCAATATTAATGCCTTTTTCACCCATTATGAGCCCCACCCAACACGGTGTGAGATGTTTTACGGTGTTTACAATCTGCAGATGAGCATAGACTCACCAAAACAACAGGACTCTACACTAACCTTTGGCTTCAGGGAAGTGTTGACTCTCTAAAACTCAACCAATAGAAATGCAAATCCTTAAAACATTTTATTTCTGAAAAGGGCCAGAGCAGGTGGACGTCATCGGAGCGTCCTGTCCTCTGTCCTCTGTCCTCTGTCTCTCGGCGGGCGCTGTTTACCCAGCGTTTAGTGACAATCCCGCAGAGCCTCGGACAAAGACACTCGGCCGCTCTGTCATCACAACAGTAGGCAGCGGCAAATCCCCACAACGCTAATCGCCGAGTCGTGTTCGGCAAAGCTAATTACAGCTTAAAGACAGGCCACCTCCACGCTTCCTCCTGCCCTTTCTCCCTCTCGCTCTGCCTCGCTTCAGCACCGTCCCAAGGTTATTGTCGCCTGTAAGAGACGTTCATTTAAATCTCTCACAGCCAACCATCATTTGAGACCTTTAAATCCAGAGGTGGGTTTTCAGACTGCTAATGGCTTTAATTATAGGTCCACTTGGATTTTGCTAGAGACGTGGGGGTTTTTTTTTTCATTTTGAGATTCACAAAGGTTGTGTTATCAGTTTAATGTCTATGTAGCACTAAAAACCTTCAACAACAACTGCATTTATTGAAACTGAAGGCGGTGTATGGACCATTCGACCAAAGCCATAACTGTGACTTTTACTCTAGTTTTAGGTAATTTTAATATGGCTTTTGCAAATAAAGTCCGACCGGTTTATATTAGACCCATCTTCTGGTCATTAAAGAGTCAGTAAGGAGCAAATATCCTGAATAATTACATGTTTAAGCAGTTTATTGTGTTATTGGGTTCCCATTTTGCTTAGTTCTACTCTAGTTTATCATCGCTCTGGTCTTTTTAAGCCTCGTACAGACCAGGACTTTGCCTTTTTGCAATTAAAGATCAAGACCTTTCACTCTGCACCGAGACAGATCTCACTCTTGTACGACTAAAGAATTAAGATCAATCATAGAAAACTTCTACAACCCTCTTTATAGCTTTTAACCAGATAATTATGTCAAAACAATTAAGTGCTTTAACTTTGCCTACTGCCTCTACTGAAACGAAAAGAGTTAATAGTTAGTCCAGTCAAATGAAAGACCTGTAAAACTGGAATAAATAGGAATTGAAATATCACGTAAAACTCGAAGTTAGATCCAAAATTAAACTTGAATGGATCTTGTTCTGTGTAAATAATATTAATTTAGTGCCGTTTTTTTCTTTTAGACAGTAACTCGTCACTTTATAATGACCGAACCCAGTGAGATGGGCGTATTTCTGAAGCAGATGTGTTTTTTTTCACGCTTCTGCAGCTCTATCAAAGCTGTAACAACTTAATTTCACAGCGGCTCACGTTCACCGGGCTCCGACGCCTCTTAATGACTGTGGCGCTCTCTTCATCCGTGTCACATTTTATGACGAACCCTGTATTTTTTCCTCCGTGTCGCGCGCTGCGTCGGGAACATGTGACGATAATTGAGGAGGAAACAGAGCAGGGCCCAGCTGTTTGGTAAATTATTGTGTCGAGAAGTGGAATTATGAATGAGTGAGTGTATGCATACGGCTGCACAGAGCTGCTGAGGGGGTAATTACCAGAACAGAGGTAAATCTGGACACACTTCTCATATTCTGCTTTATTTCTAACAGCATTCAGCATCGTGAGTGTAGAGGGCCACCTTTGATAAGAGGAAAATCTTTGAAGCCCGACAATCTCTTGTGATTTTATTCTTATTCCACATTCCAAGTAGAGGTTATAGATGGATTTTTACAGGTTTTAGATGGATTTAAACAGGGTTTAGTTGGATTTAATCAGGGTTTAGTTGGTTTTAAACAAAGCTAAGATAGATTTGCAAAAGTTTTAGATGGATTTGAAAAGGTTTTAGATACATCTGAACAGGTTTTAGATAGATCTGGACAGGTTTTAGATGGCTTTGAACAGTTTTTAGATGGATTTGAACTGGTTTTAGATAGATCTGAACAGGTTTAAGTTAGCCTTGAACAGGTTTTAGATGGATTTGAACTGGTTTTAGATAGATCTGAACACGTTTAATCTGGCTTTGAAAAGGTTTTAGATGGATTTTAACAGGGTTTAGTTGGTTTTAAACAAGTTTAAGGTGGATTTGCAAAGGTTTTAGATAGATCTGAACAGATTTTAGATGGATCTGAAAAGGTTTTAGATGGATCTGAACAGTTTAAGTTGGCTTTGAACAAGTTTTAGATGGATTTGAACATTAATTGTATTTGGAACTTGCTGCTGGGACCATAAACACTATATTTTATTATTGAAGCTGAGGGCCCCATAAAATCTAACCTTGAGTCATAATTGGCCCCTGGGCCTGACTTTGGACATGTTTACACATTGTGAATTTACTCTAACAAAAAGTGTTTTGTTTTTTTGTTTTTTTATGTCAGGAAACCATCAAAATGACAGTTTTTAAGTGGATGTGGTGTTACTTAAGTCAGATTATTGCGTCCATTTTGATTTATTCCACTAATATTTTGTGGTGAGTAAAAGTGCATTGTTCCAAACCAGGACCTCTCTTTTCTAACCTTAACTCTGCCTTGTCTTGATTCCTCTAAAAGCAGTTGTGGGCCTGTTTGTTTGTTTGTTTACAGGAGTTTTCAGAGCTGACTGCATGTGGCTCTGATCCAGGATAAACTCTGTCAAAATAAAAGCCTGTTCTTCTTCTGCAGCTTCACAGAAACAGAAGTGTTTACGACTAACACTAACGTCTCTGCGGCTTGTGTCTGAATCCTGACTCACTTCTGTCCACAGGGTTCCTACGCAGAACTGAAAATACATGATTTGGTTTGTAACATTTCCAGGTCTAGATGTACTATATTATATAAAAAAGGAACGTCTGAAAATATTAAAGCTAGTGTATATTTTATAGTATGATTCAAAAAAGCTGTAATTAAAAATATATCTTATTCATAATGTTTAAAAATAATAATAATAATTTAAAAATAAATGAATAGATAGTAAACTAAATATTATAATTTCAGAAAATATTAGATAATATATATAATAGAAATTCATAGCAGATTATTTTTAATTCTTGATTTATTTTATTTTTTTAATTTTGCCTTTTTCTCACATCAATGAATATCATTTTTTATTTTTACCCCTACAATTTTCTTTAAACTTTAAATGTTTTAAATTTGAAAATCTTTTAATCTTGATTTTTATCTTAACATTTATAAAAGTTGTACCAATATTCCTGTTCACGCTAATTTGTTAAATCTTCAAAATCTGTAAAATTTGAGACTTTTCAGAAAATATAATTTGTCAGACCCCTTAAATTTAAATTATAGCCAATTTTCTTAACTGACCATGTCCCATAATTAAACTGATATAGTGTTAATACTTTTAAAATCATTTGAAGAACACAGAGTTGGAAATGTTAGTCTGTAAAAGTCTGTAAAATGCGCAGGAGCCCTGTCTGATCCTCATCTGTTGCTCCTGACCTCTTTCTGCTGGCGGTGTTTGTGGGTTTTTCCTGACGTTTCTCTGTCTCTGGACTCCCACAGCCAGGGAGACTCAGACACAGACTCGGAGGTGGAGGACCGGGTGGACGGGGTCAAGTCCTGGTTGTCCAAAAACAAGGGCTCGGCCAAAAACCTCTCTGACGACGGCAGCCTCAAGAGCTCCAGGTTTGTACCGACGACCGACCCTCATGAGAGTTTCAGGAAGTGTTTAATACGTCCATAAGTTCAATTATTAAATATTGTGCAGCAGTTGAAGTATAAACTGTGTTGTTGTTGGTGGCATAACTGATTTGTGTGATTTCTGCTTGTGGTAGAAATATAAAGTCTCTTCTCTGGCACCGGGAACATCTCTAAATTTACAGCAAAGAAGTGTAATGAATGTTTAGAACACAAGGCTAACCCGACAGCTAAAGCATCCTTATGGCCGGTTATAACTGGCACCACTCTCATGTTTTTGCCCTTTATCGTTAGCACAAATCCAGTCTGAATATTATGACTCCAGCAGCACTTTGTAAGCAGCCTGTCTAGACTTTAAACTGGCTAAAATCACTTAACATTATCTACCCCTGAGAAATAAAGCCATCTCAGCAGAGCACTGGGCTGAAACTAGACTGCTGTTTGTGCAATGCATTTGGAGATGCTTTGTCTTTATTGTTACCCTCTCAGGTCTTTTTTTTTTTTCTTTTTTTCCCCCAAAGCAAACCACCTCCGCGTGAGATTTATCGACATGCCCAATGGCCAGCTGGCACAGTCTACCTGAGCCGCTGCCGAGATTAATGGACGTGTCTGCCGCCTGACAGCTTCGATTGGCCCAGATTTGTCTCCTTACCCAAAGATTTAACTCTCCTCCTTCAGCCTCAGACACTCCCGACTTTTAGAAGTTTGGGAGTTTTTAAATCCGTCTCGGCAGCAGCTTGTCCCCACAGACAGAGCTGACTCACTCGAGCCAGCGACTGCTCACTGCCGCCTGTAATCGAAAAGAAAATTTAGCCTGATACAAGAGGACTGCAGAAGCCAGTCGGCCGAGAAAGAAACAGTCCGAGCAAAAAGAGGCACTCGGTAAAATAAATGGCACGTACAGTGGCTCAGTGAGGGCTGTGAAATGGCTGTGGCATTTTAAAGTCAGGCCACAGTTATTTAGAATGAACTGTGTTAATAGTTTGATTAAAAAACTGAGTAAAGGAATGGTTCTCATGCATTATTACCAGTTATAAAAAATACAATAATATGCACATTTCTTAATATAAATAAATCAGACAGGCCAATCACACCGTTGCCCCTGAACCTTCAGTGGTTTCACACCAAAAATAAGTTCCTTTTTGCTCTTAATCAATAGCCTTTTTAACATTTGACAAGTAATCCATGTTAGTGTTTGTTTCTCTGCTGTGCTTTGAGCTGTGCCTTCTGTTAACGTCGGACAGTTGTGGAAAAGTCAGTTCGGAGTCTCCTGAACTGAACCAGAACCATCACAGAGCTTGGTTGGTGTTATAGATTGTGATTATTATTTGTTAATTAGATCATTCTTGAAGCCAGAGTCGTTTTTTTCTAAAGAATTAGTCTGGAACGTCTCAATTGGAGTTTGATTTCCAGGAGGCAGAACAAATAGACACAGATTAAGATGGATTTGGACAGTTTGTCAAAAAGTGGTGTCTTATTTTCAACTCAGCTCTACCATTTTTCTTGTATTTTATTTGTTTATTTGATCATTTTCCATTGACCTTGACTATAATCATCCTTCCATTCATAATTTCTCTGTTCTTGTCTTTTAATTTGAACTGTTTTGCATCAGTTTTCTGTTTCATGTCTCATGTTCTTGTCTTTTTTGCCTATTCCTGACCCAACATCTTTCCTTATTCATTTTCTCTCTCCTGTCTTCATCCTTCATCTTTTCCTGTTTTCCTTCTAGATTCGCTGCTAACGTAGACGCAAAAGATGGTAAAGAGTGGAAAGAGTAAAGGAAGGAGGCCAATAAGAGGGCAAAGATACAGAGACACCCAGGTCTGTGTCGGTCAT